>OLKM01001658.1:0-27500 GCA_900291075.1 Melanogrammus aeglefinus
CTCAAGGTCATATAGGCTTGACCACTTGAAGTTATAGTTCCCCCTGTAGCCACAGTGGTACCAAACTTTTTGGAGACGTCCGTACTTCCGGTCTACATGATAATTTAATTAGACTTAATTAGGTATATATGAACAGGGCAATATTATTTTGAAAAAATTTAATTGAAAATTCAATTTTGTAAATCTGTTCGCACAGATTTCAAAATTGTAAATCCGTGCAAACGGATTTGTAAACCGTGCTCTCAGGATCAGAATCAGTGTGCATGGTTTACAACTACACTGCAGAGATTCTCCATGAGTGTTGTAACGGCTTACTGGTCCTACACAAGCCTCATGCACGAGTATAAGATATATACAAGATGTGGCAAACATGGTGTTTCAGTCAGGCTCTAACATAATGGTAAAGCAGGTAAGCCAGTAAAATGTAAAAAGATAAACCCTACATTCAGTCATTCATACTGTATATATGCCGGTCTGAATCAGATGTGTGTTCGCCGTCACAATGCCTGATGGGGAATGCCTACTCTGAGGGAAAGGTTTACAAAACCGTCTGCACAGATTTACACATCAATGCATTTCTTTCTACCATGTGACCCCAGAGGGGCTCCGTAGGTTTACACCAAATAGGAGAGAAAATAATATTAAGACACAAGTTTACAATAGTGTGGCTTGCTTTGTTACCATTCTAATTATCTTAGTTGAGGGATAGACATAAAACACAAAGAACACATTATGATCAGCAATATCAGTATCATTCATTATAATTTGTATTCACAATTTGATGACTATTATAATTATTATGTTACTATTGTTGATGTATTAATAATACTAACATTAATAATCTTGGTATAAATAACATCAATAATAATACAAATTTATTACTATATTATATATTATATGACAATGATCCGGTATGAGTAACGATGGATGGCTGAAAGTGTGAGGGATTTAATTAGGAGCTTGTTATAGACTGGCCTGCTCTGAACTTGTCCTCACCTCCCTGGCCAGATGTCTTGTTCACAAGAGGATAATTGTGATATTTAACCCCACTCACCACACACACACACACACACACACACACACACACACACACACACACACACACACACACACACACACACACACACACACACACACACACACACACACACACACACACACACACACACACACACACACACACACACACACACACACACACACACACACACACACACACACACACACACACACACACACACACACACACACACACACACACACACACACACACACACACACACACACACACACACACACACACGCAACTCCATTGTGTTTCTGTGTCCTTGACGTGGCTTATTCATGTGGGAAAGAGACAGACATACTGAATACTTGATGAGAGAGAGAGAGAGAGAGAGAGAGAGAGAGAGAGAGAGAGAGAGAGAGAGAGAGAGAGAGAGAGAGAGAGAGAGAGAGAGAGAGAGAGAGAGAGAGAGAGAGAAACAGAGAGAAACAGAGAGCCAGAGGTAAAAAAAAAAGAGATGGAAAAGAGAGGGTGAGTGGGATAGAGATAGAGAGATAACCAGCAGGACCAACGAGAGGGAGGGATGGATGAGGAAGGGAGGGAAGGAGATTGTGAAAGGGAAGGAGGGGAGGGAGGGAGGGAGGGAGGGAGGGAGGGAGGGATGGGTTTGAGGTGGGAGGGGGAGAAAAAGGGGACAGGGTGGGAGATGGAGAGGGTAGGGTGGGATGGGTGAGGGAGGGAGAGGAGGGAGAGGAGGGAGGGAGGGATGGAGGGAGGGGGATCAATGTGACTCAGCCGTCCTATAAGATCACGGACTGGGAGCCGGGACGGGACATCACCTCAGGAGGAGAAGGAGAGCAGGTCTACAGCGGCTCACAGACAAGTTGAACATCGTTTGTCCAGAGAAAGAGAGCGAGAAGAATCAGGAGCAGCAGCAGCAGCTGAGGACCAGCTGGGAGGAAATGGTGCGTGTGGCTGTGCAGTAGTGTGTGTGTGTGTGTGTGTGTGTGTGTGTGTGTGTGTGTGTGTGGGATGGAAAAGCCGAGGGCCACGGGGGGGTCAGGGGGCGTGGGGGGCCTCGGGACCAGTGGTTGGAGAGCCCTGCTGCTGCCCCAGCTCAACCGTCAGTCGCTGTACGTGTACGGCAGTGAGATCGCCGTGGAGGAGGAGTGCACTCGCCAGCTGCAGAGCGGAGTCCTGGTCATCCACCCCTTCAGCCTCATCAGGTACTATCTACTACTACTGCTGATACTGAGTACTTTATCTAGTATAATAACTCATCCACCCCTTCAGCCTCATCAGGTACTATCTACTACTACTGCTGATACTGAGTACTTTATCTAGTATAATAACTCATCCACCCTTTCAGCCTCATAAGGTAATATCTACTACTTCTACTACTGCTACCGAGTACTTTATCTAGTAGAATAACTAGCTACAACTACAATAACTCATCCACCCCTTCAGCTTGATAAATCATCATCTACTAATACTACTAATGCTGCTACTGAGTACTTTATCTAGTAGATAGACTAGCTAATGCTAGTTCAGTAGTCTCATGAATCAGATGTGAGACTAATATCTAAAGTCTAATGGCAAGACAAGATCAAGATCAAATCTGGGTAATTCATCGTTTGATTAATTTCTCTTGTAACAACCAATCATGTTGCTCAAGGCGGGGATCTTTAAACATTCAACTAGCAACCACAAACTGGGCCAGCAGTAGACTGTGAAAGAGTGTCTGCATAGGCCTCAAATCAACACAATGGCCACTGTGGAAATACCCTTCTTAAAGTCCCCTTCTGAACCATTAGTCTACCTTTGTTACTGGTAGAATATCCCAGTAAGGAAACAGGAGATTAGGTGTAGCTTCGCCCCCCGCCCTGGGACTGTGTCATCTCAGCCCAGATAGCCAAACTGGATCCAAGTTTAATAGCTCTACTAAAAGTACTTTACAATAACTACATAGTCGAGGAGTGATCGTCCTTCCCTTTAGCCCCATAATACAGTATATTGTACTACAGCTACTACTAATAATAACTAATAATAATAATAATAATATTAATACTTCTACAACTACTATCTTGTACTTTATCTTGTACAACAACTACAGACTGGAGACCTGAAGTCTACTATAGGCAGTATATTTTGATTACCCATTGCAATAAGGTATTACCCTGAACACATAGCACAAAGTGTCTATACTTTGATAATAGAGGCTATTATTTTGTTATTTAAGTAATCACAATAAAGTAGGCCTACTTATTTGATTACCAGTAGGCCTACACTAAATAAATGCTGGGTCTTCAAATAATAAGGAATTTTGGTCAATACATTTGGAAGAAAGTATGCATATTTTATGAGCACTGGATAGATGTCATTTATAAATATCCACAGACAGTTCAAGAAGTCTGGGCGGCCTTCATCTCTAATCCAATATCTTAAAACCTGTGTAATCCCTGACTTTATTCAGTGTGATGTAACATTACTCCCCCCCCCCCCCCCCCCCCACCTTGACATCTGAGTCGTCTGCACCAAAAACATTAACATTATCAGCAAACTGCCCCCCTGACCACATGGCACCTTTCACAGTGACACTAATGGATAGGGTTATCCAACGGTAAAGCGTCAAATCCAGTAGCCCACAGCAAGATCCGAACTGGACAAGAGTAAACAAGCTGGACAAGAGTTTATAGAGAAAAAAACCTGGATGGATTGACTCATGGGCACGTTCTATTTCTGAGAAATCTTCTACTTCCGATTTTAACTAGAATATCTGCAACAAAAAGAGACATACAGGTTTAAATGCGTGCACACAACTCAAAACATGGAAGCTGGGGTGGCAGTGACGCCTTGTTCACACGACAGGCGTCCGTCAACGGATGACAGAGGGCGTGTCTGACGTATAGGGGACCAGTCTCTGTAGACGCATACTGGAGCCAATCAAATCACTTCCCGGCTACACAGCCGATGTGTGGATATAAATACAAAAGATGACACAAACAACAGGTGACTAAAAGCAATCCTATCATTCCATTTTTCTTTAAAAAAAAAGATACAAAGGCCGGATTTTTCCTGCTTCTTCCTGCTTGTTATTGCAAAATGGATTCAGAAAACGTGTGGAAGTGTATGCCCTTGCCCACTGCATCCGTCCGTTGACGGAGCTCATTCACTTCGCATGGGGCGATCCCGAAATGCATTGTGGGTCCGTTCCGTTTCGTTGCTCTCCGTCTCTTGCGTTCAGAAGTTGAGAAAATGTTAACGTTTCTGCAACGGATCCGTCAGCCAATCAGATCGTGGCTCTGTCGGAAAAATAACACTCCCCATCCGTCAGACACGCCCTCCATCGTCCGTTGACGGACGAAGGTAGTGTGAACAAGCCAGGAGGTAGAGCGGGTTGACCGTGCATCCGAAGTGCATCCGACGCACCCAACGAGCTGGCCCTACGCCTTGTTCACACTACCTCCGTCAATTGATGAATCTCATTGACTTTGCATGGGGCGCTCGCGAAATTCATTGTGGGTATGTCCGTCCATTCAGCTCCGTGGCCTGCGTCAAAAAGTTGAGGAATGTTCAACTTTTCAGGCAGCGGCGGATACTTCGGCCAATCAGATCTCGGTTATGCAAATACACTCCACACATTTCCTGGATCTATTTTGCAATAACAAGCAGGGAGAATTTGGCCGTTTTTTATTTTTTTAAGAAATTTTCAGTCACCTGTTGTTTGTGTCATCTTTTGTATTTATTTCCACTTCGGCTTTGTAGCGGGAAGCGATTTCATTGGCTGCAGCATGTGTCTACAGAGACTAGTCCCCTATATATCAGATACGCCCTCTGTCATCTGTTGACGGACGCATGTATGTGTGAAAAAGGCGTCTAACTGCTCGCACCGGGTGGTTTATCTCCGCCGTCTGTGGGTGAATGTGTGAATGAATGGTTGTAAATCGCTTTGAATAAAAGCGTCAGATAACTACAAATGTAAATGAACAGGCATGTACGTGTTGCCACATGTCCAGGAGCTACTACATCATGTGCATGATGGCTATCACATTCCTCAACCTGATCGGCATCCCCATGGAGATCGCCTTCCTGGACGGGGCGAATGGCCTGGGCTGGGAACGCTTCAACGTCTTCTCTGACACGCTCTTCCTCATCGACGTGGCGCTCAACTTTCGCATGGGCATCATCCCAGAGGACAGCGAGGTCCCCACACACTCCACACAAACACACCAAGAACCATAATCCCATCATAGACAAACACCGTCCCCATCTGTAATCCACCTCAATGGACATACAACCAGGATTAAGATCCAGCAGCCTCATCCCAAAGTCCACAGGGAGCCCCTGTGGAGTTATGTTGTTGTAGCACGTCAAAGGCCTTGGGTCAGATTACAAATACCTAGAAGCGTGACGTCCAATTAGGCTGTGATAGATGATATGTGATTGTCCTCTGCTCTGGTGGGTTGGACTCTCGCCAGCTTAGAAAACCATCTGAATTGTTTGGCTCTACCTTTCCTCAGGACTGTAGCTGTTGATGTGTGTGTGTGTTTGTGTATGTGTGTTTGTGTGTGTATGTGCTAATTGCGTGTCCTCACGTGCCATGATGTTTGGAGCTGTAGTGTTGTGTGTGTGTGCGTGTGTGTGTGTGTGTG
This sequence comes from Melanogrammus aeglefinus, assembly GCA_900291075.1. Classification (NCBI taxonomy): domain Eukaryota; kingdom Metazoa; phylum Chordata; class Actinopteri; order Gadiformes; family Gadidae; genus Melanogrammus; species Melanogrammus aeglefinus. The sequence continues at coordinate 5,659 of OLKM01001658.1, forward strand.
TGTGTGTGTGTGTGTGTGTGTGTGTGTGTGTGTGTGTGTGTGTGTGTGTGTGTGTGTGTGTGTGTGTGTGTGTGTGTGTGTGTATGTGTGTTCGTGTGTGTGATCAGAATATGATCATTTGCAGTTAAGCGAGACATTCTAAAATACAAATCTACGGACCGGAGATTGTTTTAACTGTGTCATTTGACGTTTTCTTTTTTGTTGCCTGGTCCTGTGTGACAGGTCGCCATTTTGGACCTCAAGCAGATCCGGATGAGCTATTTGAGGAGTTGGTTCATACCAGATGTGATCGCAGCATTCCCCATTGGATACATCCTCTTCTTTGCGGTACAATATGAACGAACTGACCGTGTCTGGTCTGGAGTGAATCATAATGAATGAAAAACATTGTGAATCTTATTCACCCATAAAGTGAGTTTTCTGTGTTCTCGTGCCACAGGACTTACAGTACAATAACGAGGACAACCCCTCCAAGGCAAACAGAATGATGAGAATCCTCATGTTTGTCCGGATCCTCAGCCTCATACGTCTGGTGCGGGTGTCTCGACTTGTGCGCTTCTTCAACGAAGTGGAGAAAGTGAGTTTGGAAGTTCGGCCGTTCAGATTAGAAACCCAATCACCCTCCTATTCTACTCAGCGGTCTCAAGTTGCACACACCTTCATTGAGCCTCCAGCTCGGGTGACTCATGACGCAAAAAAGATTACAACAAGGTATAGTCTTGAAGAAAGAGTTGGAAGAATCACTGTGTTACCCTATGATAGGACGTAGAGTTCTGGATTGTTAGAAAGGTTCTATTTATTCATGTCAGGTGTACCTTGCGTCGTCTGAATGACTAATTTAATGATGAGTTTCAACTTTAAGCTATTTCCTCTGATGGTATTAGCAGTCAAAGATACCTAGATCTACCGAATAGTTTAGACACATCTAATAGTTGGACAGTAAGATTGGAATTAGATGAACTTGATTATCCCAGAAGGGGAATTAGAGTGTCACATCAGGAAGCACAGCCATAGCAGTAATCCCCCCCTTGCTCTCTCAGGTGTCCAACGCTAACCTTGAGGTGGTGCGGCTCTTCTTCCGTATCCTGTCCCTGTTCATGATGATCTTCCTGCTCTGCCACTGGAACGGCTGCATCCAGTACTTTGTCCCAATGCTGGAAGAGTTCCCCGCTGACTGCTGGGTCCGCAAGGAGAACCTCATGGTGAGCCATGGAGCCCCTCTTTAATGGAACCATGGGACCATGCAATCATAACATGGAACCATCCAATCATGTCATGGAATCAAAGAATTATGGGATCATAGGATTGAACCAAGCAACCATGCATGTGACGGACTATGTAATAGAATAATGTGATGGAAGCATCTGATGAAATATTAATATAATAAGAATTTGAATTCCAGCATTCATTCTTGAACTGTCCCAGGTGTAAACAATGACATGAGGTGTGATCCGAGATGGCGTCATTATAGAGTAATCTCTGCGGTCTATCCTGTGTTTGCAGAATGCCACGGTGAGCGTGAAATACTCTTGGGGGGTGTTCCGTGCTCTGTCCCAGATGATCGCCCTCTCCTATGGCTCTATGGATGCCCCTACAAGTAGGCTTCATATTACTATATTACACACTGTGTGTTTTCTATAAACCGGGAAGAACATAAGACTAGGGTCTACCTCATTGTTTGGTGATCAATTGTAATTTAAAATGCATCCCAAACGCTGTGATCTTCTTATCTCCAGACTATGTGGAGTTGTGGATTGTGATGGTCAGTATGATCTCCGGCTGCATGATGTACACGGTGCTGGTGGCCAACGCTACGACCATGATAGCCAACACAGACCCCACCGCCAAGGAGTACAAGAGCAAGGTCCTCATGGCCCTATAAAGTACAATGGCACCAAAACACATTCACTTATTACTTGCTTAGAGTCTATTTTTGTAATACAGTAATGGACAATAAAGCCTAGAATGGCCATCCTTATTGCTGATGTCGGCGTCCTGACCAGTGGAGTGTGACATTAGGGCTTCTGGTTGCATGCTCAGATACTTAGTATTAGTGCATAGCGCTGCAGGTTGTTATTAGAAGTGCTGAAGACGCTGTTGTTGTTGTTGTTGTTGTTGTTGTGGTGGTTGTGGTTCCCCTGTAGATGTGCCGTTTAGAACACTACATGACCTTCATGAAGCTACCCCCTGAGCTGCAGCTGCGGATCAGCAAGTACTACCAGGCGCGCTACGGGGGGAAGTGGTTTGATGAGAATGACGTCATTGACACGGTCTCCTCTGCGCTGAAGGAGGTACATGCTGTAGGCTTATTCTGGACCTTAACTTATCTCAACTTAGATAAGATAAACAAAACCAAACTTCTAAACTCATCTAAGATAAGAAAATGTTTACGAGATGGCAATAGCATATTCTGATCATTTCATATCATAAGATCATCTCAAATGAAATAAGATAAGCTAGAAATTCTGTAAACCAAACTAAGTGAATGATCTTACAGATAAGCTACAAAAAACCTGCTCAAACAAGCCATACTCAGATGAGGTAAGACACAATAGCTTAGACTTAGCAAACTGGTTGTACTTTCTTCACAGGAGATGCTGCTGGCCATGTGCAGCAGGCTGCTGAAGAAGGTGCCCATGTTCCAGGACCAGGACGCCCACTTCATCAACGCCGTGCTGCTCAAGCTCAGCTACGAGGTGTTCCTTGAGGGGGACGTGATTGCCCGGGAGAACGCGCCCGGAGACCGCATGTTCTTCATCGACCACGGGGAGGTGGGCCTCGAGGCCGGTTCCTTCCAGAAGGACCTCTGCGATGGGGACTACTTTGGAGGTGGGTTCAACATAGAGAGATCATACATCCATTAATCCGGGGGAAGTCCCCGATTCTGGTGGCATGTCCCTGGAGGGAGCTGTCCCCTAAAAAATAGGATTCTAAAATGATATGAATGGATCTTTAAATAGCAAGGGTTCAACTAAAGCTCATGCAAATACATTTTCAGGCAGTTGGTCATTCATTTCATGGCTATCTGATTGGCTGTGAATGCAAGTTGCCTGATTTGGATTGTGTTTGGCTGGTTTACCATAGCTATAGCAACATCATAGTAAAATATTGGGCATGTACTGCCCAATATTTTACTACAGCATTGGCAATGAAAAGAATAGGTTAAATGTAAAAATGTCCCATCAGATATAATAGCATCAGCTACGGACCGCCAACCTTCAAATATCTTCTTCTTTCATTTCCGAAATATGGTCACCTTTAGTACAACACAATAGTTGTATTCACTACAACAGAATGGTGGTAATCACTACAACAGTGCACCTCTGTGTATAGGTTCGTTTATGGGTCACTATGGTTACGAGGAGAACAAAATACCTCACAAACATTCATATCTGCCATTCATGGCAACAATCAGCTCAGTCGGAGGAATTATGTTTGCTGATGGACACCTCAACTCTTAAGCAAGAAGTATGCAGTCCCCCTACAAAAGAAGAGGTCTGCCACCCAAAAATAACCCAAACCCAAATGACTCAAAAGCTAATGTTTTAATTGACTACAACACGCTTTCCCAATTTAAGGGGCTTTTGAAAATGTAAAGATTAAGGATTGGACGGATTAGAACCAAATTGCTCTTCATCAGGCTACACAACCTTGTACAGCAGCAAGGTCCCAAATGAACTGGGCCGTGGTCGGCGTGGTGATTTAAGATTAAGCATTCCCAGTTGATGTGTCCGTGTTTTGATTGGTTCCCAGCAGAGATCTGTGTGCTGACCAAGGGAAAGCATCTGGCCACAGCGCGGGCGTTGACCGACTGCCAGTGCTTCTCTCTGTCCTGGCAGGGCTTCCAGCAGGCCCTGGTCGGCTTCCCCGACGTCCGCAAAGACCTGGAGAAGCTGGTCCAGCTGCAGGCCGACCAGGGCTCCAACGGGGTTTAGGAGCCCAGGAACACAGAGCAACTGAGCTCTACTGAATCAACTCGGGTACAAAGACAGCTGCTGGTGGATGGACTCTTTTTTGAAGTATAGGAACGCTTGGTTTTATACAAGAGCTTCAAGTAAAAGTATATTTTAAATGGTTTTATACTTAGAGTTGAAGGACATGAAATATATTGTACAAGTATACAATTGTAATCAGTGTAAACCAGGGAGTATTGGTACCAGTATCCTGAATGTATTATTGAAATTATTTTTATAAGAGCCATATATTGATATTATTTTGCAAACATATCCACAGTGTCGGAAAGTGGAACGCAGGGCTTCTGCTTGGATTATCAGAATGTCTTTTTCGCAACAGTATCTTTCCGTCTACAGTATACGTACAGCTTTGACTCCTGGCTCATTGCCATAATGTGTGGTGATTTTATGATGATGTTGAACAGTTAAGTTCCAAGGGGTGAATAACATGTGCAATAAATACCTATTTTTTTGAAAGGGGCTTTTATTTTGTTATTACAACACAAGACTGTCGTTGGTGGCTCTTGGAGCTGCGCCCTCAACTCCATCTGCACCTGAAAACAGATCAATCAGAGAAAGGATGGCTCGCAGCTGATTTGGGATTTAAAGGACCATCCCACAAAATCTCCTCTGGAAATACTCCTTTTATAACTTTAAGGGCTAGTAAAGTATGTTAAACGCACCCACCGCTGCACACACACACACACACACACACACACACACACACACACACACACACACACACACACACACACACACACACACACACACACACACACACACACACACACACACACACACACACACACACACACACACACACACACACACACACACACACACTCCTGAAGGCTACTGTCTCTGTCCAACTTCCACACATACACAATAACAGAGACACACAAACACACACACATACAAGTACACAGGCAAATACACACACAGGTACCTGGACATACACACATTCTCAAAAGTACTTACAAATATTGAACGCGTTGGATACTTCTTTGTGAGAAGCTGCAAGGACTAGAGCAAACTATGTGACAACTATGGTGGCTCCTTGAGTGGAGCTCGGAGCAGTTAGTCAGCAGGAATAACTGGCCTCAGGAGGGGCAGCTGCTCAGAATAGACCGGGCGGAAAGAGGCACCACCAAGCTGTCTTTGGACCACTAAAGTACCTGTGTCAGTGTGCAAGAAAAACACAAAGCACCAGCGCAGCCTCCCAGTCCACCTTTGGAAATTAAAGTTACAATGCAGCTGCACAATGCAAACTGCGATGCCAAGTAGGAAAGGGCTTTGTGTTTAATGAAGCCGTCCATGATTAATATACAGTATATACATACATTGTTGCTTTACCTGATGGCATGGCTCTTTGTTCATCAACTATGGTCAGTGAGTTTGTTAAATGATTGGATTGTATTGCAGTGATGTAATAACCAATGTCCCACATCATATAGTGCTTAATGGCATAACAATATCACAGAAAGTTGCACAAAACATGATGGACGTTCAGGTGACATTAGTTTACAAAGCAGGAGCCGCCCTCTGGTGGACTGATGGTCTGTAGCATAATATGGCCCTCTATTAGAACAGCTTCTGAGATGTGCCTTCCACCAGTTTCAACAGGAAAACTGACTTTTCATTTTAAGGTAAGAGGATTAAGAATGAGATTTCCATTTTTATTCAAGGATAATCTATGTTGAGTAAAACAAATGTATGCATATATATACTGTATATATATAGTAGATCAAATGTAGCTATTGGGATTCTATATGAATATAAAAACTAATAATTGAAATCCAATCAAGAACAGCTTGAGGATATCATCTTGAAAATATGATTTAAGATAAATTAAAGACACTACTGGACAAATGAAACACTCAACATTCAAGGTGTAGTGTGTAGAATTGAGTGAAATCTAACGGAACGGAGTGGTAGAAATTGAACATGATTTCAAAAGTTTGTTTTAATTTGTGTATAAATAAGTACTCATTCATATATGGGATTCTCTATCCCATGGTTCAGATTATGTCATGTCCTTTCATTACATTCCTTGTTACAATACTTACTTGACTTCTGTACTACAGATACAACTACGATGCAATGAAAGCCTGATTTTAATATTTATATATTAACCATTATTATTTTTAAGAATGCGGGTTACAATTTACAGCATTAGTTATATGATAATCTACTGCAGATCCAGGCAAATAGGTATTGCAACTGAAATATCCCTAACCGAATCCATATTGAAGCGAGTCGAATCCGAAATTCCGTCAAATCTGGACCGAATCAGTGACCCAACCCCTGAGCATCAGAGAAAATCTGAAGCTTATCTAATGAGATGTTTTGTCATGGTAGTATTGGGATGCAAATAAATACATATTTTTCTATAGGCTTGAGCATTACTGCCAAATCTGTCTTAATTTCCATTATAGGGGATTATCACGCTGATACAAAGTACTTCCACATTCGGTGATCTTTGTGCACTGTCACATCCGGTGAATCACTCATCACTCTGGGGAACCGATGATGGAGGACCGGCAGTTCACTTTCACGACATCCCTGGTAAATGTACCCAAAGTCACGTTTTCTGACGTTCACAGACTTACTTGCTAGAAGTAGAACAATATTCAAAACATTTCAATGTAAAAGTCTCACGCTGTGGATTTGTTATCCATCCCGATGCTCCACACCTCAGGGCTAGCCCCGATGCAAGAGTATATGACCAAAGCGCCGTTCCGTGTTTTGGGCTTGCTGAAGTTAAATGCCCAGACATCTCTAGCATTTCTGAGGCAGGACATGTTAAAATGGTGAATGGTCAGGCAAAACTGAAAAATAATAAATACCACTGGCAGGTTCAAGGTTAATTGGCAGTAACTGGATTGAGTTGGTGCGATTTTATAACAGACACTGAGGGAGAATTCGAAGTCGAAAGAGTCTGGAGGGATGATGAAATGATGAGATGAAAAATAAGTTAGACTTGTACTTCTTTGGTACATATATGAATGTGTATCTTCAGCAGAAAGTGAAATGAACTGAATAAATAAAGGAACTGAAAGAATAAAAAAAATTAATTCATTCCCCTTTTTCTGAGAACATCATTTACTACATTACATATTAACATTATTTTTAATACTTTCAGGATGGACTGACCAGACTTTAAAATTGATTATAGATGAAAGACTTCTGATTCAATTATTTACATGTCATTCAATACAGTACAATATTTTCAGTATACAGAATTACAGCTCCGGAAAAAATGAAGGGACCACTCCAAATGTTCAGTGTCTCTCGTTTTAATAATTATAGGTATATGTTTGAGTAGAGACACTATTCAACAGGGATGTAGCCTTTTAAATCAAGTGGTCCCTGGAAGTTGGTCATCACACAGCAGACGGTCCACAGCTGGTTGACTGTCCCAGACAAGGTGAGAGGGACAGTGCGTTCCTAGGTGCGGTATTCCTTGACTCTGCGTATTGCTCTTTCGACGGGGATTCAAGGTCGGGCGATTGCTTGTGTTTTCAGAGCATCCTCTTCGGTGAACTGTGCTGTGGTTAGAGATAAGTTAATTATTATTATTGTGAATGCTTCAGTACATCTTAAACATTTGTCTGCATAACTTAATGGTCACATTTGGGTTACAGTTTTAATTTCAAATGTTCATTCCTTTCATGCCTACCTGTCATCTTGAAGGGTGGTATAATCAGCGTTGCCCCACGGTCAGCTAGCAGTTTCTCGATGGTGAAACCCTTGTCTGCCATGCAGCCAACTACTGGCTCCAGTAAATCCAGCAGTCCACTTTGTTCAGTCAGCTCTCGGTCAGAGATGGAGCTGGTGAAGAGACTTAACACAAAAGTCACAGCACTACAAGGGGCAATCCCAATCAAGGCCTTAAAGGTTGTCGTGTTCTTGTAAGATGAGAAAACCAAGAATTTGCTTGGCATAGTGTTCTTGACTTGCTGTTTACTCATCCAGATGGGGAGGGAGCCAAGGAGCAGGTAAAGGTTGTTGGCCCACGTTATAAAAACACGGGAGACAGTGCAGACACTGACCTGAAACATGTCAGCCAGCACCTTCTCTTGCAGGCCTGCAGCAACCCGGCAGCAGAAGAGAAAAAACTCAACCAGTTGCAGTCTACACGTTGGAGAAATGGGTTCAAATGTTTGTTTCTTTTTCTGAGCTTTCGACCAATAAACCAACATGGAGGCAGATGGTTGAATAGCCTCCCAGAAGTCACAAAAAAAATCTCTTGATGGGAACCTGGTGTAAAAAAGATGTCCTTGTCTGTGAAAAGGCACTTGATCCACTTTCAGCTGTGACAGCTCTCTTGTCAGCTCCTTGACTGCTTCTTCCAATTGCTGTATGCGTGTAGCAGCAGCATCCAGTGCACCTGTATGAGATGAGAAAAAAAATTAAAACATCTGACCCAGATTTTGGCTGTGACTTGCATATTGGAAGTAGTTATTGGAAGTAGTTTGGACCTCTTAAGAAATTGCTTTTTATAGCTCAATATTGCTTTTAAAATTTGCTTTTTATAGCTCAATATTCACCTTTACATTTAATTAAGTAAGATATAAAATGCAACACTTGAACTTGTGATGAAGCTTTTCACATTGTGGTATTGGTCAAATGCTGGGACATCAATAAGACTAAAAATTTTGTGCCTGAGTTCTGAAAAGTTGACCTACCTCCTCAGCGTAACCTACTAAGAGCCCATTCTGTAATTAAACCATAGGTAGCACATCATGTCAGGTAGGTGGTTTAAGAACAGTATGGGGTACTAGAAGGCCAATATTTCAGAACACTAACAAAGACACTGACAAACCTGGTTTAGGAGCAGAACCGTAATCATGTTCTGTCATCACCACCGAAGCAGCAATCTCCTCCATCGGCTCTTCTTCACATGGCAGCGGTTGCTCCAGAGGAGGGGCTGGGTGAACGTTATGGCCTAAGCGAGTTGATGATCTTTTATAAATGGACTCCCTTCTTGGCAGTCCCCAGTTGTTCCACTGGAAACGGGAGGGCGCAAACACGATTTTCAGTCGCTTGATATGACCCCGGTTGGTTGCTAGCCTGCTCGCTGTAGCGATTAGTCTATTCACTAAAGTGCCGGCTACAAACAAACGTGCTACCTTGTTTTATCTTAAGGTTTGGCCCTTCATCCCGGCGATCCGCTTGAATCCACTTCACTTGAAGTGGAAGACCTGCGTTCGCCTTCCCAATGTTCGGCAGTCAATTATTTTTTTCATAATTGGCTGTTGCCAAGCTTAATTAATTGATTTCTTGCCTCCAATTCAGGTCTTTCTTTAGCCTATACTACCAGGCCACTCTGGATAAGTTTCCGATTAACTTTAATATTTTTGGGAATACTGCGATTTTTAAGATTGGTTAAAGGCTGAGTTTTAGACTATTTCTCTTCTGATCAACAATACGAATGGTAACAAATAAAATGTAATAAGCGGGATAATGTGTATATACTATATATACTTAATTCACAGGTTGGCATTCCTGGTTTAGTACTTCTAAGTAATAAAGAAGCATATCGGAGCTATTGGATACTGCATTATGATATTGAGAACATAATTACAATTTAATAAACAGTCTGTTACATAGAGTAAGTGACAGGATAGATGAGACACTATATAACTGACCATTGTCAGCTGATCAGAACAGGAGACTTTGAAGAAATATGTTGGCAAAATCCAATAGCTCAAAAAAATGTATTAAGATAACAATTTGCAGACATATTTCTACAGGGGTGATATATGCCACCAGGTTTGAGTGCAGGCGCGGTTCCACGGGGGGGCCAGCAGGGGCCAGTGCCCCAGTAAAACTGAGCTTGAACCCCCCAGCGTGCCCCCTCCAAAGGTTTTTTTTTTTTTTTTTACCTGCATCCGGACGGGGGTCGATTGCTTGCGATGGTGTGGCACTGACGCACTAGGCGGAACTTGAGATTTATGATATATCATACTGAATTTATTGCTGTTGGCAGTGGCAGTTCTGGAATTTTTTTTCTACGGGGGCCAAGGAGGGGTCAGTGTTTTACCAGAGGGGCACAAAAAAAAGGCAAAAAAATGATATTCAAAGTTTATAATTATAAACTTTATTTTACTTTAAAATCATCAACCATTTAATTTGTACACAAATTTATAACTTCACCAGTCTGTATTTTTCTGTGAATCTATCTTAAAATGAAAAATAAAAAATACAGTACAGGGTACAAATACAGTGTGTCAATGGGAAAAAAAATCCAGGGTACAACAAAGTGAAAAACAATGTGCCATTTCCTATTTTTATATTTATCAGTTTCAGTGTGGAGAAATTGTGTTCTTCCCTTTTAGAAAACTTCACTGTTCTACTGTTCTTTACTCATTTCATGATAGCGGCTTACCCCCAAGAACGAAACGTAGGGGTATGCATTACATTTCGTTGCATAACCATCCCTCCCTACTTAACACGGGCAGATGACTACTACTCTTTACTCAAATGTATTTGTTATCCCAATGCAAGAGCCAAAACAGATGAAAATACGTGGTTAAAATCACAACATTGTGTAGCCTAGACCTACCAAGGATACTGACAATTGGATACTCGCTTCTGCTTCAGTGGGTTTGTTTAGATATGATTAAGTTTCTAAATATATCGAGACTAGACATTTACCAACCTAATTTCATCATCAGTGTGAGGAACTAGTAACACGGTTATGTGCAAGAACAATAAGTCAGTGACAAAATTTAATTGTTTTGCTTACCTCTGACTCTTACCTTCGAGAAATCATGGCTCCCTCCTCCAGAGTAGTTGCTGAGCTCTCATTCACCGAGCAGAAGCACCACAGAGTTTGGGTGTGCCCCTCTAATTTACCCGTGTAGAATATTGTGTCGCATTAGTTCCGTCAAATCAGTAAAATCATAATTGTTTTATTTGGTCAGCACGGGGGGGGGGGGGGGGGCAGGGGGGGCAGGGACAGAACCGCCATTCCCTGTTGGTGATGTATGATGAGTGGTTTGATGTCGGGGAAGGAAACCCAAAATGTTGTAATATTGACAATAGCTTTAACCAATGAAACATTTCAAATGTATAATATTGACAATTGCTGTAACTGAAGAAAACACTTAATGCTAGTGAAATAAATGCTGTAAAGGGAAAAAGCCAATTAAAGGTACCATCCCGGGCGGCTCGTTTTGTGGCAAAAATATAAAAATCGGAGTATATCGGTAAGTATTAGACAGTAATTGATCACGTTAGTAATTTGACATATCAATGACGTAATTTGGTCATCTGTGTAAGGAGTAGGGGCTAAAAATTGGCCGACCAATCAAATTAGTTTCAGACAACTTTGGTTGGATGGCCCGTCTGTCAGTCAACGTGCACGCTGTTCTGCGCATGCGCACTGGTATGCAATGCTTTGATTGTAGCTACAGTTTTTCACAGCACATCGCACCGAGCAGGGGGGGCGTGGCTTTTGTGATTCCTATATATATTTTAATATTTAATTAATTAAATACGATAATGGCTTTACATGTGACATGCCTAGGTATTTTCTCTTCAATGGGCCTGCGTCCACGTCACGTGACTCTCATGGTTGCAATGTTGGTTGCCAGCCCCCTCTGCACCTTGCTAGTGATGGATTCAATGATTCTCTTCCTTGATTCAGTTCACGTCGGTCAGTTCGCCAAGAATAATCATTCAGAATCGTTTGTTCGTTCGAGACGTGTAGTCTTTCCCATTGTGTTTTCTCTACGGCCTTTAACTGAACAATTCCACAATAAACGGTCAAACTCTTGACAAATTATCATTTAAATACCAATTCAACGTACTGTATGTGTAATCAAGGGCATATAAAGACAGGGACCAGAAAATAATTACTTTCTCTCCATTGAAACCATTCATAATTTACGATCTCATAGGTCCCATGGTGGTCTACCGTAAGGGGCAGACTTACGAGCTCTATAGGAAAGAAAAGGCCAAAAAAAGTAGGTATGTCACATGTTTAAAGCAGTTATTGGATTTAATAAATTAAATACTAAAATATATATTATATATATAAATATACAATTATTTAGTTATAATATTATAAGTAGACCATAGCTTATATTCAATTACCGTTATAACAAGATCTGTATCTGACCATTGACCATCCTCTCAGAAATTCTAAGAATGAAATTCATATTGAATATGTAGCACCATATCCCTATTCTCTTCTCAATGCTGTAGAATGCTCCGTTCACTTGCATGGGTGAATTATTTTTACCTTCAGGGCTTAAAGTTTTTTTAAAGTTGTTAAAATAACCATAAACTAACATGGATTTGCTTCGATTGCCTGTGACCAGGCTATTGAGCAAACATGCAACCAAGATTCCAAGACAAAAGGTGGTTGGAAAGGGATAACTCAGAATCGAGCTGCAGTTTATCGCTGGATATTATCCCAACATGAAAGGGCTGCTATAACAAGACAATGTGAGTCAATTGCAGATAAATCTCCTGAAAAAAAGAAACAAAAAGACCTTGACAGCACACGGATTCATGCTGATGAAAAGGCTGTGACTAGAATAAGTTCCACCCTAGATTCCGTGCTGAACCCTTTTGACACACACCACGATGGTATTGTGGGTCTTAGCTCTGGGGCAGTAGGAGTTGAAGAAATCACGAAGGATTTGCTGGCAGCTCCAGACAAGGGGGAAAAAGCTGTCAGATAGTTTATGGACCAGCGACATTTGTCAAGATCTGTCGACGTATTCGCTCCCATCAAGGCACTAAAACTGAAAACCTTTAGTGACCAGGTAAAGACGAAGAAGATATCTGCAGTGGGCAAGGATGTGATTTTACGGACTGACAAGAAGACAAGAAGACTGCTCATAATAGGTCAAAGTAGAAAAATTGACCTTAGGGAAATTCTATCCTACTCCCTGGGAACGGTTTCCTATCCTAGCCAGTACGGATGGTTCACTTGCCAAAACAAACAAATCAGCTCTCATGGATTTATTAGAGGCTAAAGGTGGGGACTGCCTTGTTGATAAAATCCTGGCAAATGGAGCTATTCTGTTCGATGGCAGCGTGGTCATACAAGCCCTCCAGTCCAGACAATCCACCTTTGGAGAGCTTGCTGAGACCATAGTACAGTACTTAGTCAATCTTACTCTGCAGTACAAGTGTGAAAGGGTAGACTTTGTGATAGACCAGTATCCTGAAATAAGCATTAAAAATGTAGAACGGTCGCGTAGAGCTGTTGGTGGCACGCAACAGGTGCACTTATGGAAGGGACCAAAAGACACCAACTCAATGGAAATAGTTTCTATCTGATGGAACAAACAAAGCGGCACTGGCTGAATTCCTCTTCGATGTGTGGAAAAATGCTGATCTAACTGTTGGGCAAGGACTTGACTGTGTATATAGCACATGGAGAACTGTGTCACTAACAGATGGTTCACAAACTGTAAGTCCTGTTAAGGATCTTCAATGTGATCATGAGGAATGCGACAAAAGGGTGTTCTTACATGCACATCATGCTGCACAGGAACATGAAACAGTCATCATTAAGTGCCCTGATAAGATAAGATAGTCCTTTATTAATCCCCCTTGGGAGAAATTCAGAGGTGACCAGCAGTACAGTGGGAAAAGAGAAGGGCGAAAACATTATATATACAATAAATTTAAAATAAAATTATAGTACAAAACTATTTGAATGAGATAAAATAAACATACTTTATACATGTAACTGTCCGTTTGTAGGTGACCAGTGTGTTAAGTAAATAAATAAATAAATATGATGAAATATGATGTATAATATAAATATAAGTATAAATATAAATGTGCCAAATGTGTCAAATGTGCCAAATGTGCAGAGTTCCTGAGGTAATGGAAGAAAAAAAAATAATAATAACAAATAACAAGGTTAACAACAGTCAGTCCTGGGGTATGGGGTTTAGTCCTTAATCAGATCGGGAAAAAAAAGGAGCTGTTTGGAGACGTTGGGAGCGGGGGGTTGAGGTGTTATAAAGTCTGATAGCTGATGGGATGAAAGAGCCCCCCAAGCGCTTTGAGGCACGTGGCTGAGTGAGTCTGTGTCTGAATGTGCTCCTGAGTTGCCTCAGCTCGTCATAGAGAGGGTGAGAGGGATTGTCCATGATCGCCTGCAGCTTTCCCCTCATCCTCCTCTCTGTCACAGCTTCATCCCCACCACAGAGCTCACCTTCCTCACCAGCTTATTCAGCTTGGTGGCACCTCCACTACCGATGTCTCCTCCCCAGCACACAACAGCAAAGAAGGTGGCACTGGCTACCACAGACTGGTAGAACATCCGTAATAGCCTAGTGCACACATTGAAGGACCTGAGCTTCCTCAGAAAGAACAGCCTACTCTGTCACTTCCTTTAGAGGGCCTCAGTGTTGTCAAACCAGTCCAGTTTCTTGTTCAGATGCACCCCAAGGAACTTGTAGGTGTCCACCAGCTCCACCTCTTCCTTGTTTATGGAAACAGGTATTGGGGTGCTCTTTCTGCGCCGGAAGTCTATCACCAGCTCCTTGGTTTTCTTGGTTTTGAGCTGAAGGTGGTTCCCGTCACATCAACCCACAAAGATCTCAACTAGTTCCCTGTACTCCTCCTTCCTATTATCTGTGATGCATCCAACAATGGAGGAGTCATCAGAGAACTTCTGCAGATGGCATGTTCGGGAGTTGTAGCAGAAATCTGTGGTGTAGAGGGAGAACAAAAACTGTGAAAGTACAGTTCCCTGGGGTGTGCCGGTGTTGCTTGTTACCACGTCTGACAAGCAGTGTCGCAGTCTGACATACTGCAGCCTGTCCGTGAGGTAGTTTGTAATCCACGCCAGATGCCACCATATAAGGATCCACCTGCATCACTTGGAGCTTCTCCGCCAACCGGACTGGCTGGACGGTGTCGAAAGCACTGGAGAAGTGGAAGAACATGATCCTCACCATGCTCTACAGCCTCTCCAAGTTTGTGTAAGCTCTGTGAAGCAGGCAGATGATGGCATCCTCCACTCCACTCCGATGTCGTTCTGGTACGCAAACTGCAGTGGGTCCAGGCAGACTGTGACCCACTGCATAAGGACCTGAGGTGCTCCAGGACCATCCTCTCGAAGGTTTTCATGACGTGTGACGTTAGAGCCACAGGTCTTTTGGAGCGCTGGGTTGTCCCTTCTTTGAGACAGGGACTACGCAGGATGTCTTCCAGAGTGTTGGCTCCTTTTTCAGCCTCAGGGAGAGGCTGAAAAGATGTGTGAACACTCCTGCCAGCTTCTCTGCACAGATCTTGAACACCCTCGGGCTGATGTCGTCCAGTCCTCTGGCCTTGTATGTCCTGATCCTGGTGAGCTGCCGTCTCACGTAGCTGGTGTTTATGATCGGGGTTGTTGTTGCTGGGGTCGCTGGGATAGTTGGGGCTGTGGTGAGGGGAGGACTGCCCTCTGGGCTGGGCATTGGTCCAGCCTACCTGTAAGCGTGGAAAGGGAGAGAGAGAGAGATCGAGGGTGGTGCTGGGAGGGGAGGTGCAAAAGCTGCCATCCCCGGGTCTTGTGGTGCAGCAGAGAGATGAGTAGTGCAGGAGAGGGAGGGGGGGTGTTGGTCTGGCCCCAGTGGGTGAGTCAAATCTGTTAAAAAACAGGTTTAGCTCGTCGGCCTGTTCCTTTGTCCCCTCCTGTGATCCTCCAGCCTTTTTCATGCCAGTGATGGTTCTCACCCCGCCCACACCTTTCGGTGGTTGTTCTGCTGCAGCTTCCCCTCTATTCTGTTCTTGTAGCGGTCTTCAGCCCTCCTTAGTTCCCTCCTCAGCTCTCTCTGTATTTTCCTCTGTGTGTCCTTATTGTCTCCTGCCATGAAGGCTTTCCTCTTCCGGTTCAACAGGACTTTGATGTCCCTGTTGATCCAGGGTTTGCTGTTGGGGAAGCAGCAAACCTTCTTGGTGGGGACAACACTCTCCTCACAGAACTTTATATAGTCTGTGACGCATTGAGTGAGACCCTCAATATCGTCGCCATAGTCTTCCTGAAATATCTCCCAGTCTGTTGTCCTGTAGCACTCCATCAGGGCCTCCTCAGCCTCCACAGACAACTGCTGCATAGTCCTGGCGGTGATTGGCTGTCTCTTCACAAGAGGCTTGTATAGGAGACAGTTGTATCAAGCCGTGGTCTGATTTGCCCAGGGGGGGAAGAGCTGTTGCACTGTATGCCTCCTTAACATTGTCATACATTAAGTCCAATGTCTTATCCCCTCTGGTGCTGTACGTAACATACTGGGTGAAGTCAGTCAGTGTCTTTGAGATGTTAACATGGTTGAAGTCTCGGTTCACTATAATGAGTTTGCAGGTCTGCGATGCTGGAGTGAATGACGTCACAAGCCCGCGCCACCACAGCCGATGGTGGAGTGTAAACAACAACAAAAATGGCTGCCGAGAACTCATGGGGCAGATAGTAAGGTCTCAGTCCCACAGCTAACAGCTCGACATCAGGTGTGCACGTGATTTCCTTCGTGGTAACATGTTCAGGGTTGCACCATTTTGGAGAAAGAAAGATGGAAGGTCCACCACCCGACTTTTTACCTCTCTGTTTGTCTCTGTCCGCCCGAACTAGCGTGAAGCCGGCTAGTTCCACTGAGCAGTCTGGTATCTTCCCGTTCAGCCATGTCTCCGCCAGGCACAACACACTGCACTCCCGGTACTCAGGCTGTCAGGTAATGAAGGCTGATAGTTTGTCCGTCTTGTTGGGCAGTGAGCGTACATACCCCATGATGACCGAGGGAAGACGGGGCTTGTATCTCCACCTCCTCTCCGTCTTCTTGTTCCTCACCATGGCTCCTGCTCTGGTCCCACGCCGCCTTAACCTCATCTCCCTCGGGATCCCCTTCGGGCACACCACTGGTCGATCCCGGTGCTGGAGGAGCTCGTCTCGTGAATAGACGTTGGCCCCTTTTTTGCTGTTGTTTGGTTGTTGCGGTGATCGTCCAGCACATTGTTGATGTTAGAAAATGTTAAATGTTAACAATGCAAGGTACAAAGCATTCTGCATGGCATCATCAGCTTTGCCGGAACTCTCAATGCCCCCTACAAGTGACGCCCTGCACCAACACTACCAGGTTGCAATAATAAGACATTCTCTCAAAGGTAAAATGTCTGCCCCTTCACCCATTGGCAATGGATGGCACATTGAGGATAGGGAGTTAAAAGTTACATGGATGACTAAAAATCCTGCCCCTGAGAGTGTGATAAAGGTAGTCCACTGCAGCTGCAAGCAGAGCAAATGTGAGACGGGAAGATGTTCCTGTATGTCTGCAAGACTACAGATTTGGGTTGGTGCCAAAATTGTGCCAATATTTCCATGGAAACAGAGGATATAACCACATGGGAAGATGGCTCTGATGATAGCGATAGGGATAACTAAGAGATGCACAATATCTCCCTTGCTCAGAATACGTAAAGTCACAGCGACCTTCAAGTTAAATACTAAAAATATAAACAAAACGGGAGGTTACAGTGCTCTTGACCTTCAAAATAGAATCAGTTCATCCTCTAATAAAGTGTGAGGTTGTTCCTATTTGAGGATAATTTATCAAAGCATTCTTGAGATATGGCTTTAAAAATATGGAAAGTTAAGAAAAAAAAAAGAAAGACCTGCTGTGACATCAACACATTGTTTTGTTCAGGTAAATATTGATTTATACCATTTTGTGTATAGATTCTGAACTGCAATGCATCTTTTGTTGTGTTGTTCAATTTTTGGCATTATTCCATATATTTTAGATTGATGTCAGCCATTTTGGGCCAGTGTTCTTTATTTTATTTTATGTTCAATTGTATAGGTTGCTATTCACTTAAATTGAAGCGTTTTCCTGATTTTATGGTCTAAATTGAAATTTAAGGACACTAATGCAAAAATACTTGTCTCAGATGTTAGGTACGTATTTGTATAAATCTCAATTTGTGAGAGAGATTTTCTTTAAAAAATGAATGTAAATAAATGTACAAGCCAAACCTGCTGCATAAGATTTTAGTTTTTTTTGTGATTCATATTTTAATACATTTATGGCTGTTAAAAAAAATGCAGGTTATTTTGAGGAGAACTTTAACCCAATTTCCACAACGGTATAAAAAAACAGTACTACCCAGACGTGGGAATGAAAATCCCCTTCTAGCCACTTTTTCCTAGTTCACCTTATGGCCCATGCATGGGCCTTCCCGACTTCCGGCGGTTAATTATTATTCTTTCAGGGCTTTAAGTTTTTTTTTAAAGTTGCTAAATAAAATAACATCATTACATGGTTACATAAAATAACATAATCAGCAAAGACAATGGTTTTATAGCCATGATTTAACAGTCCCTCCAGAAAAACGTGATTATGCGATTGCATAATTCAACGCATAATCAGCCAAAGTCTGCATATTGGCCGCATTTTTTCAAATATGTCGCACTTTCACTGCATAAATTTCCAAAAATGCAGGGATTAGGAAATCATGCCCAAGCAAAACATTTCATAGTCCCCGCATTTTCGTTGCAAAAAAGCCACATACGTATATCTTAGAAGAAGGTTGAAAAATGTTTACTTCACACAAGAGCAGCCATTTCCCCCTGTTGCCATGAGAACATTATGAAGTGACATAATTACGCGACGTGAACGTCATAGAAAAGTTTTTTTTGCCAGTTCCCGCAATTTCATTGCATAAAATTGCATAAATATGCCGCATATTATATCGCATTTTTTAAGAAAACGTGTCACATAATCAAGGATTTTTGGCTGCAACAATTACAAAAAAACGGCACATTTTTCTGGAGGGACTGATTTAAACGGCATGCGAGCTGCTGGTTTCAGCGTCCATAGCAACCATCGTAGCAACCATGTTATTATATTTCTGTCGAGACCTGAAATATTGTTCTTCATAACTATCAAACCAAACATTCTTCACATTCACCGAGCGAAGATTTATGAAAGTAAAATGCACATATTTGTTAAAAATGTTAACATGAACACTTTTAATGGCGTAACTATACGCCACTAAAACTATACACTGTGGTGATTAACATAATTCACCCACGGAAATATGGGGAGGGGGGGACGTGTTTAGCACGGACACTTTAGGTGGTCGGAACGACCATCTCCATTCATTCATTCCTGTTGTCCTTTCTAATGTACCGGTTCGTCTGTTGTTAATTAAAAACCAGTTCAGTTCTCCGCCTCCGACTCCCGTCTCTCGGCACTACACTGGTGACCCCGACGTAGGTCTCGCTGAAGCTTCAGGGACCAAAACGAACATGGTGAATAACGTTTTTATCGAGTTGCCGGAGTTTTGGGAGTTTTCACCGACAGCGTGAATTGTATTCGGGGCCTCGGGGACAGCAAACCCTCCGAGCATATGGAGATGATGCTCAACCTGCTGGGTACGGAGGAGCCTAACTTCCTCTTCGTTGAGCTGTTCCTCCAACACATGCCAGCACAGGTCCGGACAGCGCTCGCCGGCAGGAGGATTACCGAGCCACGCGCGTTGGCAGAAGAAGCAGACCGGTTTTTCCTGGCTGCTCAGAGTGCCGTACCCAAGGTGCTAGCCCCGACACGCGTCGTCAATCCCCCGGACAATGTCAGACTGGCCTACAGAACCCCGGTAACCGCCGAAGACCGTGCCAGCACGGGTATGTGCTATTTTCACGCGCGTTTCGGCGCTAAAGCAAAGAGGTGCCGGTCCCCGTGCAACTTTAAACCGACGGGAAACGCCAAGGCTTGCGCTCATTAGTGGCCGTGAGTGCAGGCACATCAACCCGGCTATTGTTCATCAGGGACACACTCTCTGGCCGCAAGTTTCTTTGCGACACCGGCGCTCAGAGGAGCGTCTTGCCGGCTACAGTGGAGGACACTGCGCCTGGCCGCCACGGTCCACAGTTGAAGTCCACTAATGACACCCCCATCCGCACGTATGGCACAAAGACTGCGGACCTGTGCTTTGGAAGCCAGCGTTTCAAGTGGGATTTTGTCACGGCCGACATTTCCTTTCCCCTCCTGGGCGCGGATTTCCTTTGTGCGCACAATCTGCTTGTAGACGTCAAGAACGGCCGCCTGGTGGATGCACAGACGTTTTCCTCGTTTGCATGTGCCCACGGTGAGGCTCCATACGGCGGGCTTTCCAGCTCACTCTCGGAGGAAGACGAATATCAGCGTCTTCTCGGGGAGTTCCCCAGTTTAACCCGACCCACCTTTTCCGCGGTCACTGCAAAACATGGAGTTGAGCATCATATAGACACTAAGGGCCCACCCGTCTATGCTAGGGCCCGGCGACTTAACCCCGACAGGCTGAAGGTCGCTAGGTTGGAGTTCGCCAACATGGAGCGCCTGGGCATCATCCGCCGCTCAGACAGCCCCTGGGCCTCACCCCTCCACATCGTTCCGAAACCAGACGGCGGGTGGCGACCTTGTGGGGATTACCGCCGCCTGAACGACGCTACCACACCCGACCGCTACCCGATCCCGCACATCCAGGATTTCTCGGCGCACCTGGCGGGCAAGCGGATCTTCTCGAAGGTGGACCTGGTGCGCGGTTACCACCAGGTGCCGGTGCATCCCTCAGACATTACCAAGACGGCGGTAGTGACACCGTTTGGGTTGTTTGAGTTCCTACGTTTGGACTAAAAAACGCAGCTCAGACCTTTCAGCGATTAATGGACTCGGCGCTCAGAGAGATGCCTTTTGTTTTCGTGTATTTAGACGACATCCTGGTCGCCAGCTCCTCCGAAAAGGAGCACCAGGGACACCTACGCGACCTCTTCATGAGGCTCGACCAACACGGGCTGATTATCAACCCGGCGAAGTGCCTGTTCGGGTTGTCCTCCATCCACTTCCTGGGGCATCTCATCAACGAGGATGGGGCCGCCCCTCTCCCGTCGAAAGTGGAGGCGATTGCTGCTTTCCCCCGCCCGCACACAGCTCGGGCGCTCCGGGAATTCCTAGGGATGGTAACGTTTTACCACCGGTTCATCCGCCAGGCAGCTCACGTCATGCACCCGCTGTACGAGGCCCTAAAGGACAAGTCCCCTGGCCAGGCGGTTGTCTGGACGGCGGAGAGGGAGTGTGGGCCTCCGGGTTCAGACCCTAAAGAATTCGGATACGGGTCTGCGCCTGGAGGAGGTTGCGGTTGGCAGCTTGGACGTGAGGCTATGGTGCGACGTCTCCACAGGCCAGCCTCGACCGCTGGTCCCGGTGACCTGGCGCCGGCCCGTTTTCGAAGCATTGCATGGCCTTTCCCACCCCGGCAGGAAGCCGTCAGTGAAATTGGTTTCCCAGAAGTTTGTGTGGCAGGGGCTTAGAAGGGACGTTAGTGCTTGGGTCAGCTCATGCGTTGACTGTCAACGGTCCAAGGTGCACTGCCATATCAAGGCCCCCCTTGGAGAGTTTACTGTTCCCGAGAGGAGGTTCGACCATCTCAATGTCGACCTGGTTGGACCGCTTCCCTCCTCTCGCGGGTTTACCTACCTCTTCACCATGGTCGACAGGACGACCCGCTGGCCTGAAGCGGTTCCCCTCTCCTCGACATCGGCTTCCGACGTGGCGCGTGCGTTCATCGGCACGTGGGTCGCACGTTTGGGACCCCTTCGGACCTCTCCTCAGACCGGGGTTCGCGGTTCACCTCGGAACTTTGGAACGCAGTAGCTGAGGGGTTGGGTGTCAAGCTGCACTGCACTACCGCTTATCACCCCCAGACTAATGGCTTGTGCAAGCGTTTCCACCGTTCCATGAAGGCAGCCCTACGAGCCAGCTTGAAGGATGGCGACTGGGCGGATAGGCTGCCATGGGTAATGCTCGGCCTCAGGTGCGCCCCTAAGGAAGACCTGCAGTCCTCATCGGCGGAGCTGGTCTACGGGCAGGCCCTGCGGGTGCCGGGGGATTTTATTCCTAA
>OLKM01001658.1:32500-115703 GCA_900291075.1 Melanogrammus aeglefinus
ATTTCCTTGTGAAACCACTCAAACCAACCCTACAGCTGTCCTGTCTGTGCAGTAATATCTACTCAACTTGGTAGATTAATTAGCTTAATAGGATTACTCATAGCTTACATTGAGTAACTTATATTTCTGATCCTAACTAATATGCCTTTGTGACTTGAAACATAGATACATCTTCTAAATGCAAAACGCGTTGTCAAAACAAAATTAAACAAAACAAAACTTTAGTATCCCCTGGATTTCAACTAGCACCATCAGTAGTACTTCTGTTTTGGGTCCAAGGTTTGCTTGGAGAATTTGCTTCAGGTAATGCGTTCCACTTTCCCCCTGCCTCGACCATTGATCCATGAGGTTGGGCTGTAGGGCAGGGACGGCTTCTCTCAACCTGCGTTCCCTGCCGCGGAAATGAGTGCCCATATCTGACAGCGGTTCCAAGGGTTTCTTCCTCCATGCAACAAATCTGTGCAGGGCTATTAGGAAGGAGTACATATCTGTCAAAGGCAGGAGGTCGATATGCACCTTCCGGATCATGCATTTGAATATTATGCCCCACCTTGGCAGTCTACGATGACCCATCGTCACTTGGGCTGAAGCAGTCTACGTGAGGAGTATAAGGTTTTCTTTGTGGAAGCAGACTCTGGCTTGGGGCAGGTCTGCCATTTTTGGAACCATTTACAGCAGTTAATGCACTCCCTTTGGCCCAGCAAACTGCTTCCCTACCATGCAGGATCCAGTATTTCCTGCGGGCTTCTGCGACTACCCGCTGTGGACCTGGGTTCTGTAACTACTTCCTGCAGTTGGGAACAGTGAAGGCCCCCAGTGGTGGATAGCATAGCTAGCTGCCTTTTCCTCACCGCTCACATCAATCTAATGTTTGCGTGCAGCTGCTGTTAGTGACGGCACAGCACAGGCGCTACCTGAAAGAGCTGAACTGAACTGAAGTGATAAAGTCTCTTGTCTGGTCCCAGCAAAGGTCACACGGTTGTAAAGCAGCCACTGATTTACTGCTTCAGTTTCAGGATAACCGGAAAATTTAATGTTGTTGAATTGAACATATGATGGGAGGATTAAACATAGGATGGATCAAGGGGGGAGGAACTAACCTTCAGGACTTGATTTGTTGCTAGAATTAGTTATCACTCAACTTATCCGCTGAGTGATAGGTATTTACACAAGCTCTTGCTAGTAACTGCGACGTTGCTGTCCTCCTATGCGGAAAAGCCGTTTGGCTTTGTCAAACTCGTATGCCACATTCATTATGAGAATGCTAACCTAAAATTGCTTGATGACATTCAGATGATCTTCGGGACAAATCAGTCCTTCTGCTGTAGGTGCTCGTCTCGGCTTCCTGATAGTTCTCCGTTGGTGGTGGCTTACTGGCATGCAGCCTGCTTTTTGTACAACCTACCTGTGATGTGTGGGATAGAGTTGGCCAGAGTGGGAACAGTGGTTGAGTCTTTCCCTCACGGTGACTTGGTGGATGTTGAGTGTGAGTGAGCATGAGCAAGGTGGCTAGCTGTGCTCCTGTCAGCGCTGCAGTTCAGGCAATGGATAGTCTGTTTCTTCTTTGGGCCAATCTGTGATCCTGCTATCAGGAGGACGACATCGACCGGGGGCCCCTTGTAATCTTGGGTTTCTAGTTTGGCCACCAAGCCCTTGGCCCGTTCTGAGGCCGAAGGGAGCTGTCCGTCTAAAACGTGGAGGAGTGGAGGATTAATAATGAGAGGATATCCAGCCATAAATGGTCACTTCACAGCATCATATTTTAAGGCTTTTAGCTGTGAGGCGTAAACTTCACCACCATATTTGAGAGGCCAAGACTGGCCTGTAAACAAAGGAGAAAAAAAGAGGGCTGCAGTTTTCTGGATAAAAAGCACTACATACAGGGGTTTGGAGCTACATAGAGTAACAAAAACACCTTGAAAGCTGTTCAGAACTTAAATGAACCACAGCTCCCCTGTTTACTTGTATAACTTTGTTAGGAGGCCAGTCAATGTGGCGGATATATGAACATGATATGGCTGTTGGCAGACTTCACTGCACCAAGGCGACTATAACTTCCGCTGTAGCATTGGTGCGCTGATGTGAGGTCCCGGGCGCAAGAGCATTAGCTCCACAACTTAACTTAATACAGCTCCCAGATAATTCTAACCTTAATAAACGTATGTACTGTATGTACTGTATATCTGTATTCAACTACGTTAAAAGGCAAATTCCAAAAACAAGGGTCTAGCTGAAGCAGTTAAGCAACAAATACAGCAGTATTTCATTACCCTTTGGTTTTCTGCTTGGCTGTGCATAGAGAAACCGGCACCCCGAAACAACACAATTCAAGCACTCAGGGACACAGGGACCAGATGATGCTGTAGTCATTTTGTTAAATAACTGAATTCAGTTTTCGAAATTGCCTTTTCAATGTTTTTTGTCCTAGATTGGCACACGTTAATAGATTATTGTTTGAATAATCCTGAGGCTTTATTGATTTTTGGAGTTAATGCCCTGACAGTGCTAATGCTAACTGGTAGCGGATAGGTCCAGGGGGATCCCTCAAACCAATCAACAGAAGGGCAGTCTTACTGCTCTTGTCTAACCCCGGGGACATCACAAAAGGCAGAAAATCCCAAATCCTGAACTAACCATTGAAAGTATCAGCGGTTTTTAATGAACGTAGCGGTTAGAAAATACAATAAATTGTCTATTAGTGTAACTAAAGTGTAGGGTGTGTGTGTTGCTGTTCTGATGGAGTTATTTGTCTCCTCCCCAGAGTGCAGGGGCCTCTGGGACGATGTGAGCTGCTGGCCCCATGCGGTGGAGGGGGAGGTGGTGTCCGTCCCCTGCCCAACCTTCCTGCAAACCACTGGTCAGCCATGGAGCTGTCACACCTTTATACAAGCTCTACTGTGTTACATCATAATGTCTGGTGGTTAGTGTTTCAGTCCCACTGCAAAGGTGCTTGTGCACCGCCGCGCGGCAACCGCCCTTATAACCGCCTCGCTGCCGGGGGGTGGCCCTTCACTAGTGTGAAGGACGGCGGTGTGAAACCGGCTTAATGCTAAGTGTTTGTTTGCATTAAAGGGGTAGTTTGGGATTTTGGACAAAGGGCCTGATTCCCAAGTTAGCCTTGGTGTTCTTTATCATTGGAGACAGTTTAACACATTTCATTCACTCCTTAGCAAATACAACGTCTTACCCAGTCCACAGTACACCCAAGGCAAATCAATTATCTGTGCCCTGCATAGAGCGTGCTTTTACCAAAGTGCAAAGTGATACACAAACAAGGCAGCGAGCTGGGAAGAATATGTTCATAAGAAAGGCACAGTGTCATCTGTTATTTGGAATTGGTTTGCGTTCGCGAGGTCAGATTCAGACCAGACAACACCCTGCTGCAAAGTCTGTACGAAGTCTGTTGCTAGCAAAGGCAGTACGACGAATTTACTGCAGCACCTCAGGCAAAAACATCCCGCCGAATGGGAGAAATGTTGCGCGCAGCGGAATGAGAGAGACCGCGGTACCACAAGAACCACACGCACAGCCACTAAAATACCACCGTGACCACCGTCACACAAACCTTTGCCAACTGCATCCCATATGAATTTAATTTTCCCCGCTGAAAAGCCATAACTGATGCGATCGCTATGTATATAGCAAAGAATATGGTCCCAATTTATGTGGTGGAAAAGTCAGGCTTCATCAATATGCTAAAAGTTTTGGACCCCAAGTAGGCCTATGTGCTACCAAGCTGAATTTCTTTCTCCGACGTTGCCTTGCCCCAACTATATAATAACACGAGGCAACGGATCGCAGAGGAGTTGGAAGAGGTGTCCTTTTTTTCTGCCACCACAGATTTATGGTGAATTCAGACGATGCTGCTGTGCATTTTATCAACGATTGGACTCTGTGAAGCGTCTGCCTTCAAACGGCATACTTTCCAGAGGACCACACAGGTGAAATAATAGCCCAGGGGTTAAGAGATGCCCTAAACTCATGGAACTTTGCCGAAGACCGACTCATTTGAATGACTACTGATAGTGGCAGCAATATGATCAAAGCTCTGAAGGACAATGCGTGGCCCAACCTCCAGTGCTTTGGACACAGATTGCACAATGCTATATCGGTAAGTCTAAATAATGGCTACGAATCCAGTGATGTTTTTTCCATTCTCAAAACAATTAATGCATCATGTAATTAATACATTATATCAAGGCAATATTTTGACAAAAATGTGTATTTAAATCTTGAAATTCCCTTGGGATCTATCTATCTATCTATCTATCTATCTATCTATCTATCTATCTATCTATCTATCTATCTATCTATCTATCTATCTATCTATCTATCTATCTATCTATCTATCTATCTATCTATCTATCTATCTATCTATCATCATCTATCCATCCATTCCATCATCATCCCATCCATCCATCCATCCATCCATCCATCCATCCATCCCATCCATCCATCCATCCATCCATCCATCCATCCATCCATCCATCCATCCATCCATCCATCCATCCATCCATCCATCCATCCATCCATCCATCCATCCATCTCTCGCTCTCTATCTATCTATCTATCTATCTATCTATCTATCTATCTATCTATCTATCTATCTATCTATCTATCTATCTATCTATCTATCTATCTATCTATCTATCTATCTATCTATCTATCTATCTATCTATCTATCTATCTATCTATCTATCTATCTATCTATCTATCTATCTATCTATCTAATCATAATGTTATACATGCTGTGTGTGTTTGTGTGTGTCTGTGTGTGTGTGTGTGTGTGTGTGTGTGTGTGTGTGTGTGTGTGTGTGTGTGTGTGTGTGTGTGTGTGTGTGTGTGTGTGTGTGTGTGTGTGTGTGTGTGTGGGTGCGCCCTAAGTACATTCGTATTTTTCAGAAGCAAGACAACACGTTTGTTGTCAGAAATTGTTTGTGAATGTAGTGGTATCACTAAAATGTGTTTTGATTTATGTATTCTTACTTTAATACAGATAATTGTGTGAAGGACCCACGGATAGTTTGTGCTATTGAGGTATGCAAAAAGGCTGTCTCTGCCTTTACACACAGTTGGGTAAAAAAGAAGAGACATGACTGAAGTACAGGCAGAGCTTGGTCTACCCACTCATCAGCTGATAACAGTGTCCCCGACCAGATGGGGTTCACGCCAAAGAATGATAGAGAGATTTCTCGAACAAGAGCAGGCTCTAGTCCGTGTCCTGGGTTCGGACAAGAAAAGTGGCCATCTTGTGCCCACTTGGCAAGATCTGGATGTGTTGCAGTCGATAAATAAAGCAGGAAAATCCCTCCAAGAATTCACTGATGCACTCTCCGGGGAGTCTTATGTCAGTGTTTCCTACATTAAACCGGTGCTCCCTCTGTTCCAAACCAGTCCCCTACAGCCAGAGGCAGACACAGAGCTCACGAAAACAATAAAAAGAAATATCATGTAGTACCTTGACGACAAATACAGTGACCCTGCAAAAGATAAAATCTTGGACATTTGCTCACTGGTTGACCCAAGGTTCCGCACAACCTACATTGACCCAGACAATGTGGAACAGGTTAAAAAAAGAGCTGTTGCTGAGCTGATGTCTCCTGCCAACAACAGTACACCACAGCAGCCTTGCACGGCTGTACAGGTGCGCCAAGAAGATGCACAGCCTCCACCCAAAAAGAAGATGACTTTAGCAGCCTTCTTCAAAAATAATACAGTGTCATCTCCCAACCAGTCAGAGGAAGAAAAGATAGAGACTGAGCTGAAATCCTACTTATTGACCCCTGACATAGACCCAGACACCAATCCTCTAGAGTGCTGGAAGCGCTACCAACCATATTTTCCTAGGCTAAGTGTCCTGGCAAAAAATTACCTCTCAATCCCAGCAACAAGTGCACCCTCAAAGAGGGTTTTCAGTGTAGGGGTGCATTGTTACATGCCACCGGGCATTTTCTAAAGCCAGAGGTCGTAGACAGGCTTGTCCTCCTGGCTAAAAATGTTTAAAGAGGTGCATGTTCCAATTTAAAAAAATCACCTTATGCTTTCATGCACTGATTTAATGCTTTGTTGAATGTTATGTTGGCACTTTATCAGAACTACCTCTCATCACTATTCATATTTTATGTTTACATAAATATTTTATTTTATATTTTATGTATTTTATATTTTTTACATTTTATGTTTTTCTTTATTATTTTTTTTATAATTTTTTTTTTTAGGCCATATCGCCCAGCCCTAGTAGTAGACTACGGCAGCAGCGGACTGATACCTAGGTTAAAGTTGTCCATCAAAATGCGATGATACATGCGATGCGAGGTTAGTTTTATTTCTAACATTATTCTATCAACACAGACATATACATCTATGGTCTGGCGTTATAATTGATTTACCTCGGGTGTACTGTGGAGTGGGTAAAACTGTTTTATTAGCAGGCTAGTATTGCCTGTTGCCGTGCGCTAGCCTAGCGTGAGCAAACTCTGCAACTAGAAGGACTGAATGAAATGTGTTGAAAACTGTCTCCAATGATAAAGTACACCAAGGCTAACTTGGGAATCAGGCCCTATGTTCAAAATTCCGAACTACCCCTTTAACTGTGTTTGATTACTAATGCCTGACTCAGTCCCGCTGTATATCACTATTACCGTACTCTGATCACTTAGCAATGTCTAGCTCTAGCATATCAATCTCACTGTAATACTTTGTTTATACTGGCCTTTTAGTTTATACAGGCTCAGTCCCACTGTAATATCGGTATTTCTCTGTTGGACAGCTGATGCCTATGGCTCAGTACCACTTGAATACTGTGATTGATGAGCAATGCCTACTCTAGTGTGACAGACCAACTGTTATTCCTATGCTCAACTAGTAATGCCTGGCTTTAGTTAAAGTCAACCAAATCTCTGCCATTGGTTGTAGATTCATGCTCCATTAGTTGTATCTTTGTTATTGAATATACGGCATGTTTGGTGGTTTGTTTACTGAAAGCATGAGTGTGTGTGTGTGTGTGTGTGTGTGTGTGTGTGTGTGTGTGTGTGTGTGTGTGTGTGTGTGTGTGTGTGTGTGTGTGTGTGTGTGTGTGTGTGTGTGTGTGTGTGTGTGTGTGTGTGTGTGTGTGTGTGTGTGTGTGTGTGTGTGTGTGTGTGTGTGTGTGTGTGTGTGTGTGTGTGTGTGTGTGTGTGTGTGTGTGTGTGTGTGTGTGTGTGTGTGTGTGTGTGTGTGTGTGTGTATGAGTGTGTCTGTGTGTCTCGCTGTCTCCCTTTTGCTCTCTCTCCGTGTCTCTCTCTCAGGGAGAGTTTATAAGAACTGTACGGAGTCCGGCTGGAGTGAATCCTACCCCCCCCACGAGATAGCGTGTGACTACGGCTTCAATGGAAGCTTCTCTATTGAGGTGAGCCGCATTCTACTCCTACAACCGCTTCAACTACTACTGTTGCTACTAATACTACTAAACATAGTACTACTAGTACTCAAACCTTTACATAGATGACATGGAAACAGTTTTAAAGGTAGACGTTTAGGTATCTTATAACTAGCTCAAGCAACAAATCAATTCCTGAAGGATGATTGCTCCTGCGTGCCTAATCCCTCCTACCTTTAATCCTCCCTTCATAACCCCATCAACCTGGAAACGGGTCATTTAAGCATCTTTATGTTTCGCATCATTCTGAAACTGAAACAGCAAATCAGCCGCTGCTTCACGGCTGTGTGACGTGGTGTCACATATGTGGCGACCAGACAAGAGACTTCATCACTTCATTTCAGTTCAGCTCTGAGTGCTCTACTCTGCCTAGCCAAGCCCACTGGCTGTGCCGTCGCTAACAGCAGCTGCGTGCAGCATTAGATTGATGTAAGCAGGAAGAACAATGCAGCTTACCATGCTAAGCACCACCTGGGGCCTTCACCGGTCCCGTAGGGCTGTGTCGGGTCCATGTTGAAGTTGATGAGGAGGGTTCAGTTAGGAACAGTTTGATGGAGGACGGTTTGGGGTTGTGGTAGGGCTGAGCGATTAATCAAATTTTGATGGCGATTTCAATTTTAGGGTCAAATGATCATAAAACTAATATAATCGAATTTTCTTCTTTTTTTTCATTAAACGTTTTATAGAAAGTACAGAACAGCTGGATACATACTGTATCTGTACATTATTTCAGATTTGAACATTTTCTTTTTGACCATTTTCTGTATTTTTTGTTCTCCGTTACAAATGTTTTTTGGGAGAAACATGCTGAGTAAATACATCATGTTTTCAAACTCATAATCGTTTGAATAATCGTGATTTCAATATTGACCAAAATAATCATGATTATGATTTTTTTCCATAATCGAGCAGCCCTTCTCAAAATCACCGATCACAAGCAACCATACAGGTCAGGACCCGAACTTTGTGAGAGAGAGCACAACATAACGTCAGTATTTATGCCCGGCTCTCTCATCATGCCATCCTGACTTTTCTGGAGAGACTGTTGAGAGCCTGGACAGGGAAACAAAAACTGTGGAGTTACGCCTTGTTTCTGGTTTTGTTACAAAGGTTTTCTATTGCACTGAAAGTATTTTGCCAAGCGGATGAGACATTCAGTTGAGGACTTTATGGGTGTATTTATAAAGTAGTTGTCTACACATAGTTGATTTGAAACTTTACAGACTCTTTTTTGAAGAGCATCTGCATCCTCTAGAGGATGTTTCAGCTTGTCTACCCACCGGGAATAGCTGACTAGCAGAGTTTATGTCCGCTGTCAGGCTCAGCCAATCACAAGCTAAAAAAATCAAGACCTCCAGCAAAATGATTGGTTGTTGAAGTGATTGCGAGTGAAACACCTCGTTCACCCAGATTTGAGTCTTCTATCAGACTTTAGAGTAAATGCATCCGTTGTCTGATTTGTGAGACTAGGAGTTATGGGGCGATGTTATGGGTTAGAAGTTAGGAGTAGAGGGGTCGGGTTAGGAGTGAGGAGGAGAAGGGGGGGAGGGGTAGGGGGAGAAGTGTACATCTTAAGATGGAGGACCTCTGGTTATTCTCAGTGTGTTCCTCAACAGAGGCCTCTGTTGAGTTTCTTCCTGCTCTGAGGAGTGTACGCTAGATTTAGAGGATGCCTAAACAGGGTTGTGCTTTCGTCCTCCTTTCCTTGGGCTCTCTCTTGTTCTCTCTCCAATAAGGAAACCTTCCTCTCCCTCTCTGAATGCATCGCTGGCAGGGACGTTGGAAGTAGGGGTGTGGCCGCACCCCCGCAAACCGAAACTTAAGTTTTGAAAACTATTTTGAAAAAGAAACTATCGCGAGTTGGAGCAGCCAAATAGCCTGAATTAATAAATATTGTTACTAAAAATAAGTAATGTGTATGTCGTGCTGTGTGATTTTTGTCAGTAGCCTACAGTAGACCTAGATTCTGCGCTCTGAACGCCACGCGCTCCCAACTGTTCTGTAATAGGCCTACACTATCGCCGATCACATGAACACCCAGCTGGCTCCTTTTTTCTTTTTTAATTTTTTGATTGATGTGATTTTCGTCAAACCACGCAACAAGTTTGGTCGTCGTGGTTTTAAAAATCAAAACCCACCTCATGTGTATTTGAACCAATGACAGTGCAACAATGCTGCGCCAAGCAGCACCCGGCAGGAGATACAATGTTGCGTCGCGCAGTATCCGGTATCAATGGTTAACCTATGATTCTAACCAGTAGTCAACTGCCGTGTTGGATAGTAGTGCACGCACCGCTGCCAATTTCCAGTATCCCCCCCCCAAAAAGATAATTCCAACGTGCCTGATCGCTGGGTCCATTCGTCTCTCTTGCGCTACTTCTTACATTGTTGTCCCTCGGGGGCCATAGTCACACTAACACAATTAAAACACTCAGTCTCCCTGGCTGGCCCTGATGCTACAGATAAACACAGACCCACACTGTGTCCATCCCACACCATGCGCAATATTTTTTTTCAAGTGCAAACGTAAAAACAAGCACTGCTGCTAGTCTCTCCCCTCTCGGCATTCAACCTTGTGGCGTCCAAGACACACACACACACACACACACACACACACACACACACACACACACACACACACACACACACACACACACACACACACACACACACACACACACACACCACACACACACACACACACACACACACACACACACACACACACACACACACACACACACACACAGACACACACTTGAGACAGGGTCGGCTGACAGTGGGGGGTGTTTGACCAGAAGGTTGTGGATTCAAGTCCATCCATCTGAAGGCATTAGGAGCCAAGGGAAACAGACATTGTACAGACTGTGTGTAGAGGCACTGGGCTGACGATGCAGTTGTGTGTTAACCTGCTGTGTGTGTCCCTGCTCTGAATGAGAGGTTCTTAGGCTGTGATTGGCGCTCCTGTCGTCCCTCTCAGACGGCGGTGTCGCCGCGGTACTTCCTGTATGTCAGGATCATGTACTCCGTGGGCTATGCCGCTTCCCTTGTCTCCCTGGTCATTGCCGTGACGATTCTCTGTCTCTTCAGGTCAGTTTGAACAACATTTGGGATATTTAAGAATGAAGCCTAAACAATATGTAAGGAGTCATTTTAAACAAACAATTCAAATAAATAAAAATTAACTATTCAATTATAAATATGTAGAAATTAGAGTTCTGCGGCAAAACTAATCTGAACCTAAACTTAAAAATTTCAAACTTCATACTCAACTCAAGCATTCCTTATCTCTTACCTAAACGTAACATGTTTGTATATTGTGCTTTTTTGTAAAGATATCAGTGTATCCAGTATTGTCATGTGTGGTGACATTTCCATTTTCCCCTAAAGGAGACTTCACTGCACTCGTAACCTGGTCCACATCCAGCTCTTCCTCCTTCATCCTTCGTTCCACCCTCATCTTCGTCAGAGACCTGCTGCTCTTTACCTCCCAGGACCACTTCCACTGCGGCGTGTACCCGGTAACACCAACGAACTCATATCCCTAAAAGATCCTATATCATGTGTAATTACAGTTAATAATTGCGATTAATAACTACCAGAAAAGGGTTTCATGCCTGTATGTGAAAAATGCCCCTTATTATCGTCACACTGTTGATATCTGCAAAATTCGGATATGTATCACGTTGCTTTAAGGCCCTCCTACCGAGTAGCCCCGTCTGCTGTGATTGGTCAGCACGCCCAATCTGTTGCGATGGTCGGACGCTAGCACGTATGTCTGCAAATTCGCAGGCACGACTTGTGCACTTCAGCAGCGCCCACTGCACTGCAGTCTGACATCACTCTTATAGGGAAGTAAAGTTTGAGCGCAAACAAGTTGTTTCACGTACTTATTGAGGGGCATTCTCATAGGTATGAATACTCCTCCTGGCTGGGACTTAGATTTTTCTATTTTAGCAGTAAAACATGTATACGTCCTATAACAGTTTAAAGCAAAGGGGAAAGTCAAAAAAGCATGAAATCACCCCTTTTACTTCTTGAGTAAGATATAGTAGTTCTATAGTACTCCCTATGGCTCAATAACAATATATAAATTACTATTAATTCATTCAGATTTTTATATTCATCTTGCTCTTCATAAATTTCAACACTAAATCAGATTGTATGAAGAAACTGAGTACTAAAGATACTAGATATATTTGTCCTCTTACTCAAGTAATTATTTGGAAGACTACTATAATATCTACTTGACTTATTAAAGTAACAACACTTTTACTTGTGTACAGTTTTGGACAACTCTACCTGCCTCGTGAATATTTGTAGCAAAACAGTGCCTATATTCAAATTATTTGTTTATCTCAGTGCACAGCAATTCTGTTCCTAGTGTTGCTCTGGTTCTAGTTTCCTCTGCTGCCCCCCTCAGATGAGCTGTAAGATTGCCACAGCCCTCTCCAACTACAGCATCATGGCCAACTACAGCTGGCTGCTGGCCGAGGGACACTACCTGTACAGCTTGGTCAGCGTCTCGCTCTTCTCCCGCCGCAGACACCTGGGCTGGTACATCGCCCTCGGCTGGGGTAGGATCCCTCACTAACACCAGCTCGTTTTCCTCTGTAATGTGACAACTACATGGGCATTACCGGTGTGTGTTCCCATAATGCAATGCTTTCCCCTCCCAGATCCTTACAACGACAGAAAGCACCCCAGACCTAAATGTAGACTTTTCCATTTCTAACAAAGGGTCAACCTGATCAGAACTCATTCATCTATGATATAATCAACCCTAAACCTAAAGCTTTGAACTTCAAAAGCTAAATGTTACATTTTATTAGGCTGAGAGAGGTTAATGTAATAAGAAAATGATAAGAACAACAAGGAAGGGATTAAATCTGACATTTTCTGATGAAGAATACGACAAAGCGATATCCAAATCATGGAATGGAAATGGATGTCAGTCTATCAGAAGTCCCTCCATCTCTCGGACCTCCAACCCCGCTAAACCCAAGTATCTGAAACCAATATGGCTACCTGCGAAGCATGCTCGAAAGTCCCGGTCTCTCTCTCTTTGAAGCAGCCCATCCGAGTTGTTACGTCATGAGATGAGGACGCCTGGGAATGAGGAGAACACTTCATGGGAAGTGAGGGTCAAAAGAGTTGCTTCTCCCTGCAATTTCTGTTTTGATCGTCCTGATATCCCTCATTTGTAAATCAATTCATCTCTTCCTAATATCTTCATGTTGTAACAGTAAAGCAAAGCTATAGATGTAGCATTTGATTCATGTCACTCCTAAATTATTTTAACTTTCAGTTAAAAACATTAACAGCCACCAATGTTATCTCGGATGGCTTTACTGTTTATTTATTTACAGCATATTTTAGGGAAGTGTGCATATACGTCTATGCATCACTATCTCGACGGAACTGAGGTAGCTTAATTCCATTGTTTAATCATAAAACTTAATCAAGTGCATCCGTGGGCTTTATAACTGAATTTACAGCTATCATCTCCCAGGGAAAACACAGTCCGAGGCCATAGTCAACATATGTTATAGCGCAATCATCAATACATGTTATTCTTACCATCACAACACTGTCCTATGCTATTTGACACTAATATATACTATAATATTGAGATATGATATTATACTTCTGTATACTACACTGTGTACAGTTTGCATACTATCTATACTGTAGTGATATTCTAGTGCTTCAGTGATAAGTGCTTGTGTTGTGCTGTTTGTATTAACTATACTAAACTGTGGTGATATTCTAGTGCTTCACTGATAACTGCTTGTGTTGTGCTATTTGCATTAACTATACTATGCTGAAGTGATGCTCTACTGCTTCAGTGATAAGTGCTTTTGTTTGTGCAGGCGCTCCGGCGGTGGTGCTGGTGGCCTGGTGTGGCTCCCGGTGTTACTTTGAGGACGAAGGGTACGGATTATATTTAAAAAGTAATAAGAAGTTCTGCTCTGCCCATTAGTGTTTTTGGTCATTTCATTTCACCCTGATTAAAAGCGAAGCAATGTAATGTCAGTGTTAACAGAAATGCATCTACATGGTCAGAGAGATATGAGTGTCCATATGAGGGTCTACAGTATGTGTGTGTCTGCTAGCAAGTGATGTTAATGGATATTGGGTTCTTTGATGTATGACTGTACAGTCTGTTTGCGTGCATGTGTGTTCAATCAAGCATGTGTGTGTGTGTGTGTGTGTGTGTGTGTGTGTGTGTGTGTGTGTGTGTGTGTGTGTGTGTGTGTGTGTGTGTGTGTGTGTGTGTGTGTGTGTGTGTGTGTGTGTGTGTGTGTGTGTGTGTGTGTGTGTGTGTGTGTGTACATGTGCATGTGTGTGTGTATGAGGGATGTGTTCGACCTAACTCGGACCACGACGACCACCGCCGCCAACGTGCACGTGAATGACATCTGCCTCGACTTGATGTGATGCCTTTACCTGCAGGCTTCTCATCAGCGAAGGCTTCCTACAACACGTCATCTTACACAGGGGGACAATTCAGCAAAACACATTCATAACATGTTCCCAAATATTCTGAGCACATTAGGATTTTGTACTTTAAAGGACCGATACACAGACCTGCTTCTTTCAATAGAACTTCATCGATTTTTTTTTTTTATAAATCCTTGGTCGTTTTGGGGATCCCAGAGTCGTTTCCCGTCTGGAAATCACTGATTTCTTGGATCCATCTCCTGAACAAGGAAAACAGTGTGGTCGCTATAAAATGCAAGCGAAAATGCTCTGTTGGGATTGAGTTGTAAATGTGTTTGCTTATTTTATTATCACTGTTTCCTCTACAGACATATATTATGGTTGTTCCAGAATCTGTAAGGGCTATGCTGTTAACCGGTTCAAAACAACAAATATTCAAAACAATCTCCTAAACAGAAATTCCAGATGCATGCTGCATTGTGCTGTGTGCCCAGTGTACAGCAAATCAAACCCACATCACCGCCGCCCCATCAAGTACCTGTGACTTGTGTCTGCCGCAGTCGAGTTTATGGTCTAACAGCCCCCCATGTGTGTGTGTACCTGGGTGTGTGTGCGTGCATCCGTTGTGTTTGTGTGTGTGTGTGTGTGTGTGTGTGTGTGTGTGTGTGTGTGTGTGTGTGTGTGTGTGTGTGTGTGTGTGTGTGTGTGTGTGTGTGTGTGTGTGTGTGTGTGTGTGTGTGTGTGTGTGTGTGTGTGTGTGAATGTGAATGTGTGTGTGTGCCAGCTTGCGTGTAGTAACATTGTGTGTGCAATGACTATGGTCTGTGACCCTGCAGGTGCTGGGAGACGCGGAGGGTGGAGTGGATCTGGTGGATCCTCCGAGCTCCGGTTCTGCTCTTCATCATTGTCAGTACCTCTTTGACCTTTGACCCCACTGATGTAAAACCATTGAACTTATGGCCTGATCGGTGACGTGATTACGACCCTGGGAACCATGCAATCAACCAAAACAACTCTGTGTGTTCTGCAGGTGAACTTGTCGTTCTTCCTCTGCATCATGAGAATACTGGTGGCCAAGCTGAGAACACAAGACATGCCCGGCAATGAGTTCAACCATTACAGGTGAGTTCATCAGGCAAGATTAACCATGCCTAGTTATTCAAATAATATTCATATTCAGGGAGTCGAGACAGGTTGCTTGCGGATATTAGGCACCAAACCCAGAGCCTTTGGGCGGGGAGTGAAACACCTTAACCAACACACTGTACAAGAGATAATATGGCATGTAGCTTAATGAGTAACTTAAGTGGCTTGAAGTGGTATCATCGTTTTACTGTATATTAAAATCTATTCTTAGCAACTCATGTTCTCTTGTCTTTTCTTTATGGCCACAGGAAGCTTGCCAAGTCCTCATTCCTGCTGGTGTCCCTGTTTGGTCTTCACTACATTCTCTTCGCCTTTGTGCCGGATAAAGTCAACAACACGTCGGTGGAAATATGGAACTTTATTGAGTTAGCCTTCGCTTCAACTCAGGTACAGCCCCCCTCCCCGCCCTCCGAGTGCAGGGCTTCACATTATTTTTCCACAACCATCACAAATAGTTACCAAACAGTAAATTGTTTCCCTGGAAATGTGTGTTCCACAGATGAGTGTGCGTCATGATTCTGTGTTTGATGTTGCAGGGGTTCGTGGTCGCCATTTTGTACTGTTTCCTAAATGGGGAGGTAAGATATTTATCTTCACAAAAAATGGTCCAGTTGTAGCAGATACAAAACGGTACATAAAAAAACATATATATATAACAAATAAAAACAATATATTATTTATATATACACAAACATACATAAACACTTTCCTCCTCACCCATCCTGTCACTCTCGTTCCTTACTTCTGTCCTCCCCCTTCATCTTTTCACCCCCCTCTCTCCTCTTCCACCACCCCCCAACTCTCTCCTATTCCATCCTCCACCCCCCCTATCCTCTTTGCCCCATACCCTCCCCCCTTCTCCCCCCCACCGCATTAATCCTCCCTTGTCCTCTCTCATCTCTCCTCTTCCATCCTTTCCTCTCCCTTCCCCTTTTCTCCTCTTCCATTGCCCTCCCCCCTCACCCCCCCCCCCCCCCACTCCCCCCCAGGTGAAGAGTGAGATGAGGCGGAGGTGGGGGAGGTGGAGGCTGATGCAGGGCCTCCAGGGGCAGAGGCAGCGGGGGTCCATGAGTCAGAGTGGGGGGGCCACCACCAACGTCTCCCTGCTGCACCGGGGACCCACCACGCCCCCGCCAAGCCTGGAGAAGTGATGGACCAACACACACACACACACACTGAAATGCTCTCTATCGCTCTCTCTCTCTCTCACACACACACACACACACACACACACACACACACACACACACACACACACACACACACACACACACACACACACACACACACACACACACACACACACACACACACACACGTGTTCTACATGTAACAACGGTCCAGCCACCTTGTTCTAAAAGGCCAAATTAATAATAATAACAATAAATTAGATCTATATAATGCTTTTATTAAACACAAAGATGCTTTGCCCTGAGTGGTGGTGGTTCTCAAGCAGAAAACAGGCAGACAGCACAAACACACGGGGGTGGGGGGGGCGGGGGGGCGGGAGAATCTATCCCAAAGGTCAGAAGGCGGAGGGAACAATTCCATGAGACAGTGAGGATTTGAAAAGGTTTGAGAGGTGGGGGCACAGGGAGGCAAGACTTCAGCAGGGCGGTGGGGAGTTGGTCAAGGGAGCATGTAGCTGGTTTTGAAGAGCTGATGAGTATATAGATGATGGAGGCGGCGTTGGGGGGAGGGGTAGGAGGTCAAGCCAGATTGATAGGACAGAGACAGGAGTAGGGGCTGATGTCTCCTAACACAGACGACAGTGATTTGTTAATAGTGGTGATCACCAAAGTATTGAAGGAAGCTGTTGCAAGGCTGAGGTTGGAGAAGGCATGTGCGCTGGCTTTAGGAGGTTGTTCACGAAGAGGCTCTGGGGTTACGGTTGATGTCATTGATGATGGTGGAAAAAAAAAGGCAGACTTGGTGGTGGTTAGGGCATCTTTGGAAGTGGAGAGGTGGAGTTCATAGGCTTCATGATGGCAGTGAAGGAAGGCTCCTTGTTGAGTCGTTCTACTTAAGACCAGTCAGTTATTTCTCTGAGGACTTGTGGACGAGAACTTGGGGATGGAACTGGAGGGGAATTTGAGTACCAGTAGATTGACAGAGAAAAATAGGTCAACGATATGATCTTTAACAAGGGTGGGGAAAGTGACACGTGGGGTGAGCTTTAAAGTGTCGGATAGGCAGGTAGGAGAAAGGAGACCCGGGCACACACCTTCTGATGCTTGCTGACCTTAGTGTCTAAGTTGGTTATGATACAGCAACTGATTTTCTTTTCCTTGTTTCAATGTTTTTCACACACTGTATTGCCTTATCAACAACCTAGTTTCAGTTGGAAACGCTCTACCGCCCCCTTGTGGAGCCCACATGTTAATTCGGGGGACAGTATAAATGCAGGCAGCTCTGTGGAGATCTGTGTTGTGTCTCAGGCTACGTTTACACGATGACGGTCTGAACAGAAGACGCAAAAGTGGCGTCGCGTCTTAACTTTTTATTCCGCTTTTAGACGAGAAATCTGCGTGCATACGGTGACGCAAAAGTGTGTGGAATTCGATTGGGTATGCATGCCAGGCGGCTAGGTGGCGCTGTGATACACTATCACACAACACCGCCATGTCTGAGCGCATGCGTAGAATCTTACTTCTTCTCTTACCTACGCCGCGAAAACCAAAACATCATTACAGATCCTTCTCTGTTCAGTAATACTATCTGTACATATCCTGAACATTTCGTGGAAAGACTCCTGTAAGTTTATTAGAGCTGTCAGAGCAGCTTGACGGTCCGACGCATGGAAATAATCTGACATGTTTGTTAATTTCCTTGTACTGCCACATGTATATGACGTAAACGCGTACGCGACGTGAGCAGATCTGAGCAGTGGTTTGCGTCTCGGCAGTGTGGACGGAAACGCTACGGTGGAGCGTATTCAACTTTTCCACTCTGGAGGGCGTTTTCAGATTTATGCGTTTTCATGCCCCAAAAACGCCGTCACCGTCTAAACGAAAGGCACTTCCGATAAAATATTTTGTCGTTTTTACCCGCAAACGTCCTCGTGTAAACGGGGCCTAAGAACGGTTGACAAATACACACACTGAGGGAGGGAATACACATGATATAAAAGGGGAACATTTCATACATGATCAATGTGTGGCTACTCCCAGTTCAGGCTCAGATCAGGAACAAAGATAAGGATGGTGATGTTTGCATTCGCTGATATTATAATTCTCAACTAAGTGTATATATGCATGAACGTGTGAAACATACAAGCTTTGGAACTGGTGTACATAAACACCCGTGGGTGTCTAATAAGAGTTATCAAGTCAAATATTTATAAATACACCTTCAAAGTTCCCACTGTCAATTATCTTTTGAATCACATGTTAAAAGTTTTGCCGTAGCCTATTTATTGTATCAGACAAATTTATATTGTGCCACCTGTTTTACAGATTGGCCTGTACATTGGTACTCTTAAATAATATTGTTTATCTCAGCTTGGAGAGCGGTCTTCGCCTTCACTTAAAATCACTGCTTCACTCGGCCACCTCAGTGAATTTAATCACCTCAACCATGTTGCTCTACAAATGTGTTTTGTCACTTCCTTCTTTATGATTGTCCAATAAATTTTCTTAATGTTTTGATGATATTTCACTGAATGAGAAACTGTTTCCTACTAACAACCTGAAGAAATGGAACAGTTTGGAATAATTAAGTAACTACAATGTTCTCTATATCAACCAAAGAAAATGTAAACTAGATTTAAACCACTTTACATTTAAAACAATATAGCTTTTGTTTAACCAGGTGGGTGCTTAACCTTTGCCCAGTGTAATGTGACGGCTGTGGCCACCTACCAACCCGTTGAAGAAACTGGTTATGTTGAAGTGAAATCGTGTATACTTTTTGCAAATCCCCGGAGCAGAAAGAAACACAAACAATTATAAATTCATTAGCCCTACACAAACACACTCCTGTATGTTTTGCAGTTCCCGTTTAGAATAACCGTACACAAACACAAAAACAAGTGCAACTTTTGGTTAAGAAGTCTGCCTTTATATTATTACAGGTGGTCCTTCATCAAGAAGCAAAAGTCATTTCGATACGATATGCAGTTACTTGATGTCAGAACTGATTCAGTCTAGTAGCCTAATCTGTTATTCTCTCTACCTCCTCAAAATCTCTACAAGACTTCTGTTGGTCCTTTTTGGCACTCACATGAAGTGCAGTAGTCCACTAGCAGAGGGCACTCTTCCTTCAAGGTTTAAGGCATTTTGAGGAGTGTAGATCACCTAGCTAGATTAGTCCATTCGATCTGTGCTCATGCTTCACTTTTGATTCCATACTTGGTCTTCAGTTCCTCCACCTTAGCGATGTATTCAGTCATTGCGTCATCCTGGCTCTTTCCTGTTAAAAACAACCAGGATTAATTAACTACTCAAATTGATAATCATTAAACTCAGAATTGTAAACTTTGTATTGCTGTTGAATATACTTGCACAAAGGAAGAAAGTGAAACAGGAAATGGAGTCGTTAATGTTTCCATTATATTTTTTATTCTGCCTTAATTTATGTGTTGTGTCATGGCCTTAGGCTTTTTTTGTTTGTTTTGGGGGAAATTATTTTTTTTATGTTTATGATTATTTTGAATCAGCTGCAATGTTTTCCTTCAATTTGTATTCCTTAAAAAAAAAAAAAGATAAATAAATAAATTATTTAAAATAAATACATAAAGAAATTGATTTCAAATCAGAATTTCAAGATTGGTCTTAAGAAAAAACAAGAAATTTGTTGTAGAAATATATATAACTAGCCTATTAAGTCTTTACATTTTCTGTACGTAGAAAGTTGACCCATGACATTTTTTATTGATTAAAATGCCATTAGACAAACCCTGCCAGGACCATTTCATTGGGCATCAGATCAAATCCAATCTTTTTCAATCTAGTTTGGTTGACTCCCATTCAACTGTGTACGTTTCGATGGTCTGGAGTGAGCATGAGGTGGGCGGGACCTAGCCACTCCATATTCTGATTAGAAACGTATTCGAAGGAAGCAGCTACAATATCTGAACAAGGTTAAATTCACACACCAAACAAATACACAAACACCCTGACAAATCGGCCAAACGTTCACCTTTCTCTGCATCCCACGCGTTCCACTTGGCTTTTCCAGTGAAGTCAAACATGCCGGGGAAAGCTGGAGAGACAAAATGTGCATAGATACATTTACCAGATAGAAAAATTGTTTTCTGTCCAGGCAGCGAACAGACCACCCCGTTTTGGGGTAACCAGCAACACAAGGTTTGTTCCTGGAGATTATTCCATTGTGCTGCATGGACGGAAATCTGCACCCAGAGATGCAGCATTGACCGGATATTGAAAGGTGGACATTTTCATGGGAACCACCTGGACATCTATTTTTTCTTCATTTATTTTCTTCATAGCGAGGTGTCAAAAGTAGACATGATGCACCAAAACATTTCCAACGGGAAACCATGAAATACATACACAAAGACCGCTGTATTCATTCAAGCCTTATGCTGATAGTAATCTGAATCTAGATTTGATCAAGATCAACTGAACACTCCAAATGTAAAAGCATGCCAAGCTGAATTATGAAACAATGTTTTTGTACTATCTATGTATCTAAATAATCACATGAATGGAAATAATCAAAGAATCAAATAAACAAAATATCTTACCAATATACCAGGCTTTAATACCATTGGACTAAACTATTGCTCCTTATTCAAAAAAACAAATCGTCGGTTACAGACCACTACAAACAAACATTGTACTGTGTGCGTGCGTGCATGATTATACCAGTGCTGTTGTCGCCCATGGACGCCTGCTTGAAGAGGGCGTAAATCTTCAGCATCTCTGCATCTTCTGGTTTGCTCTTCAGCTGCTTTACCTCGACGGCAGCGGCATCAAACTTAGCCTGAAACAACAGAGAGGAAAACATACCAACTTTACCACTGTACAAATATTTACAGATCCTCCAGAGGCAGCGTACAGTGAACTCAA
Organism: Melanogrammus aeglefinus; assembly: GCA_900291075.1. NCBI lineage: Eukaryota > Metazoa > Chordata > Actinopteri > Gadiformes > Gadidae > Melanogrammus > Melanogrammus aeglefinus. Next base: position 53,540 of record OLKM01001658.1, read on the forward strand.
ATGTCATTATGGAGCAGGTAGGGGTTCAGCATCTTAGGGAAACCAACCAATAAGGCTGCAGACATCGGGGTTAGGAAGAGTGTGTGTGTGTGTGTGTGTGTGTGTGTGTGTGTGTGTGTGTGTGTGTGTGTGTGTGTGTGTGTGTGTGTGTGTGTGTGTGTGTGTGTGTGTGTGTGTTACATTTGGTTATAGTAAGACCCATTTGGTCTTGGACGACAAGCTAGTTAATTCCATCGCGACAAGGCCACCTGAGGTGACCGGAATGTCCCTATGTGTTTTCAGTACTTGGTGCAGAAAAGCTGCAATAGAGTGCCTCTGACGGATTTCACAATCGCACAAAGAGGCTAGTGATTAGTCTTTGGCAAACCAGAAGTCCCTCAGCTTGTGGTTGGTTGGTACCACCGCGTGCCAACTAGGGCTGAGAGGAAGGGAAAAGACAAATGAGCAGAATTCAAATTAAAAGGTGGCAATCAAGTATCAAGAAGAGGAAGAACTATCTTTGCCTACATTGTATAACTTTCCTTCTTTATTGAAATCACGTCCTTAATGGGTCACTCGGAAGGCAAACTAAGGGAATCTTTCTAAACAACAGCACACCAAACATGAATCTATGGATCTATGAACTTATAATGTAGTAGGGCATTCCAGTTACTACAGGAAAGGCAATCTGCATTAAGTGTCCAAAACGATCGGCCCTGGGCAAAGACCGCTGATAACAGAAGACCAGATCAGGTTGCAGAGAAGTGCTTACCTATAGTTATCGGGGGATCCGCCTGCTGTCAACTGCCACAAGACTACATCAATATTGATCTGCTTTGTGTCAAAGTGTCAAACATTCTTATGTTTCTCTGTCGACTGTACCATGACTGAATAATACGTAAGATGTCTTTGATAAACATTTGTTTTCATTTTGACACTTAACTGACCTAAAGGACGTTGTAAATCTCAAACATCAAACATAGATAGGTAAAACCACAGTCATCCCTAAACCCCCTCGAGAGTAATACTACAGCATGTAGCAGCTGCTCTGCGAATCATTTATCTTGCAGACTTTGTAATAAACCGGGTTGCAACTTCTACAAGCTGTGTTCTGTATTCCATGTCATTTCTGACATGAAATACATGAATGTTTGGGTACAGTCGTTCAGATTTAAACCAGGGACCTCATTCACAACTGTGCTCTACAGCTGGACAAAAGGGAATCTTCCATTGACCGGCGAAGATCAGGCTATTGTAGCGACCCTGGGACATTTAAATAGTCATTTAAAATGACAATTGTGGCGGCGGAGAGGACGTCGCGGCGGAGAGGCTGTCGCGGCGGAGAGGCTGTCGCGGCGGACAGGCCGTCACGGCCTGATTCGGAGGGAACCCGTGATCAACGCCGGACTACATAACAGTAGCAGTGTGCTGGAGATAAATACTAACAGTTTCTATTACTATTTGTAATATTAAAATGATACACACCTTGAGATCAGCCATTGCAGAACCGTTTGAAATGAGGAGGACCACTTCCTACTACAAAGGCAGACCACTGTTGTGAAATAACGCTCAACTTTCTGCAGGCTTTATCAGCTCGGTTTGAAGCGCCTGGGAATGACGCGATGCTATTGGCTGGCTAGGATGTTTCCTGGACGGCTCACGGTCCATTGGCTGAGAAGTGGGAGCAGAAACGAATCAAATCCCTTGGTTTGTAAATGCTTCTACTGAGATGGGGGCAAGGGGTACTGGGACAAGGGTTATGGCAAGCCAAATTGTCATAAATTCGCTAGACTGGATATGTGTTGCAGATATCTGCAATTCAGTTTCGCCTAGTCAAAAAGGTTTGCCAGATCCCTGCTCGTGTGGCAAGTGTACACACAAGAATGGGTTTCCCTGTCGGGTTGCTGATATCCGTTGTTGCAAACTGCAAATGCAAGGGAGGCGATAGTTGTAAAAATCCTATTACTGAATGAGCTCTCAGCATCATCGCCATACCTAGACTCTGTTGTGAAAGTTTTACCTTGCAACTCAGGGAATACACCTGTTGTTTTTCTTATTTTTCGCTTTAAGTTAACGTTCCAATGATAATAAAGTCCCTTGTTTGCATACAATTGTGTTTATAATTGTCCATTCTATACAGCACAAAACAGGACATCCCCCACACACACAACATCAACACTGTATCTATAAAAACACAATAGAAAATATCAAACCAGAATTCTTACACTACATGGTCATTGTAAACATTGTGATCACCTCAGAAAATCTATAGCTTCAAGAGTTTATGTGTACGCATATTTAATGAGATATTGCCTAATTTGCATATTTTATTTATTTCTGTTAGTATGAAGATTAATCTGGTAGAAATGTATGAAGATATCTATAAAGGAAAAAAAGTCCCATTCCCTTGTGTGATACTAGTGTCACCTATTGTGGTCAATTTCAGGACTTTTGCCCCGGATAGAGATTTTTTCACACGTCCCACGTTGTTCACTGGGGTCATATTAGTCTATAACAGTTGATAATCTTCGCTAAATGAAGTGCATACAAATCGTATCCAGGTTCTGACTCTGAGCCCCCACGACGTGAGACGGACCCTGCGGCACATCAACCCCAACAAAGCTACTGGACCTGACAGAGTACCAGGGCGGGTTCTGAAGCACTGTGCAGCGGAGCTGACTGCGGTGCTCATGGATCTGTTTAACACCTCCCTGCTGCAGGCCTCCGTCCCCACATGTCTCAAGACGGCCATAATCATCCCTGTCCCAAAACAACCAGCCATCAGGTCCCTCAATGACTACCGCCAGTGGCGCTGACACCAGTGGTGATGAAGTGCTTCGAACGTCTGGTACTGGGGCACTTGAAGAACAGCATCCCACCCTACTTAGACAACCACCAATTTGCCTACAGGGCAAACTGGTCGACAGAGGATGCAGCGTCACTAGCCCTCCACTCCCAACCCGGTCTCACGAAAATATGTGACACTGTCACGTTATTTTAATCTATTGTTCTTGATCAGGGACACGTATTTTCAAAAATTTCGTGTCAAAAAGCACAATTTTCAAACTGTCATGGCAACGTCCGCTCGGACACTGGACTTGCGAGGCATCGACGCAGACTTTCATTCACATAGCCAAGAACAAGACAATAGATGGCTAGGTACAATAAACATCAAGACATACCATTCTAAAAAGAACAGATGAAGCAGCTACCCTTGTTTCCTTCGCGGTTTGCCTACAGAGCAGCGCACCTGCATTTAATATATCCATGAATTGTTACAATTTCTCAGAATCAAAGGCGAAAGTAGAAACGGGTGGCCAAAAGCTGTCGTATTGTTAGTTATCACAGACTATTTTAAGTAGAAACGGGTTGCCAAAAGCTGTCGTATTGTTAGTTATCACAGACAATTTTAAGTAGAAACGGGTGGCCAAAAGCTGTCATATTGTTAGTTATCACAGACAATGCCTCGTCGCAAGTCCAGTGTCCGAGCGGACGTTGCCATGACAGTTTGAAAATTGTGCTTTTTGACACGAAAATTTTGAAAATACGTGTCCCTGATCATGAACAATAGATTAAAATAACGTGACAGTGTCACGTATTTTCGTGAGACCGGGTTGCCACTCCACCCTGACACACCTTGACCAGCGTGACAGTTATGTGCGGATGCTATTCATAGACTATAGCTCCACCTTCAATAACATCCCCCCCCATAAACTTGCCACCAAGCTGGACCACCTGGGCCTCAACACACACCTGAGCAGCTGGGTCCTGGACTTCCTCACCGGCCGACCACAGACGGTGCGAATGGGGAAACAGGTCTCCTCCAGCATCACCCTGAACATCGGTGCACCACAGGGTTGTGTGTTGAGCCCCTTCCTCTTCTCCCTCTACACTCTCAACTGCAAACCCACCCACGAGGCCAACACCATATTGAAGTTCACAGACGACACCATGGTGGTAGTTAGGATCTCAAGCAACAACAAAGCTGCCTACAGGACAGAGGTAGAGAACCTGGTGAGCTGGAGCCGAGAGAACAACCTGATCCTCAATGCTGCAAAAACAAAGGAGATGATCCTGGACTTCAGGAGGAAGACGAAGCCCTCGTCCATCACCCCATCACCATTGACGGCGAGACAGTGGAGGTTGTGCAGAACATTAAGTGCCTCGGGGTCAACATCAGCCACGACCTGACTTGGACCATCAACACCACTGCGACGGCCAAGAAAGGACTTCAAAGGCTTCACTTCCTGAGGTGCTTGAAGAGGGCATGTCTTCCACAAAAGCTGCTGGTGAGCTTCTACAGGTCAGCCATTGAGTCAGTTCTCCCATACTACATCACTGCATGGTACTCTGGCTGCACCAAAGATAACAGAATAGCTCTCCAGGCCATCATTAAGACTGCTGAGAGGATCACCGGCACCCAGCTCCCCAGACTGGAGGACATCTACCAGGCCCGCTGTAATCGGAGGGTCAAGGGCATCCTCAGAGACAGCACAAACCCTGGACACTGCCTCTTCACTCTTCTGCCCTCAGGAAGACGATACAGGACACTGCCCGCCCGCACTACAAGACTGCAAAACTGTTTCTATCACAGAGCTGTGACACTACTAAACTCCACTCCAACTCTACTGCCACACCAATACTCCCCATCTCATTTCATACACACATGATTGCACTACTGACACTTAAGGACTTTAAAACATTTTATGTTATTTAGATATATATTATATATATACATATATTGCGAATACTGTTGGTAATGTTGTTGTTGTTTTGTTTTTTATTTTTATAGAACTGTGCAACTCGAGGAGGACTGCTCCAAACAAAAATTTTGTTGTCTTGTACAATGACAATAAAGATTATTCTATTATTCTATTCTATTCAGGACCTCTAGGATTTATATGTAGGCTACACATATTGAATGAGATATTGCCTCATTTGCATATTATTATAAATTTTTTAGACAAAGTGGAATACAAAAGGTATTTCTCTTAATATGAAGATTAATCTGGTAAAAAAATATGAGAATATCTATAAAGGGAAAAAAAAGTCCCATTCACCACATAATGTGATACTAGTGTCATCTGTTTTCAGGACTTTCGTCCCGGATAGAGATTTTGTCACACATCCCATGTTGTTCACTGGAGTCATATTAGTCTATAACACTTGAGATATTCACGGCTAAATGAAGAGCATACAAAACTTTCTCAGCACCTAGACTATCAGGAGTTTCAAAACGAATGCGCGACAGAACACTGCCAATATTCACGTGACTCAAAGCTTGTGCCTGTGAGGTCAAATCTCTGAAAAGTAAGTGCTGAAAAGTCAGTTCTGAAAAAATACATTGCAATGGCGTAAACGTACACCTTTACAAGTTTTAAAAAATAAATATTCAGCCTTTCAAAACTTATTTCTCAATTTATGAACACCTGTTTGCAGAATCCCATTTACAAGGTTTCAAAACCGGCAAACAATTAAATACACTGTTAGAACAGTGCCAGATTTGAAACTCTGCAAATGCGCTGGTGAAATTTTTTGAACTTTGAAAATATGTTTGTGAAAAAAAAATACTTTGAAAATGTGTTGGTGAAAATAATGAATAAGATAATATGGAACACAAAATCCTGTTTACAGATGTTTGAATTTTTGTTTGAAATTCTTTCAGGTCATAATCTCTTTTTTCAGTGTTGCAAAACCTTTTTTACAAGGTGTTGAGTTTTCAAACCCAGACTTACAAGCCTTTGAAACTTTTTTTTTCAGGTTTGAATTATGGCAGGAAACTGGCTCCATACAGGTCTACACTACAGCGACGTGTGTCTCGGTGCTCGGTGCTCTACACGTCAGGTCTGACTCGGAGGGCGACCCGTGTTGCCAGATGTGGAGGGAAATCTAGCCCAATCTGGCAACACTGTGGGTGACCGCTCTGGTCTGTTAAAACACCGGAAGCAGAACGAAAACATGCAGCGACGCCACACTAACGCCGTCAAACATTTAGTGAATGTGATATGAAAAAGCCTGGTCTGAACATTATACAGTTAGGCAGGCAATTTATCATAAGGAAAAAGTCTACATTTGAGTTCAAACATTATGTCCGGTGAAGCGGTGGTGACCGTGCGGTTGGTGAGGTCCTTTGAGCACAGGAACTTCAAACCTGTGGTGTTCCGTGGAGTCGATCTAGAGCAGAACGTAGAGGACTTCATCAACTATGTCCGAACAGGTGAGTGTGTGCTCCATAGTATAGTGACTACGATGTCCATTGTTCTTCTTGTGTAGATCAATCTTGGGCGGGTGTATACGTTAGTAGACGCTTGATGTCTTGCAAATAAACATAATGCCCAATTGAGATTCAAATGAATGTGTCTTATGAGTCCGATTCAATGCTCATTCAAGCACATATTCAAAGTAAAGATTATTGTTGAATATTAAAACACAAGACGGGTCAAGACGTGAAAGATATGCAAGACAAGCAAGATCTAAAAACTGCTTTTCCAGCCAAAACCACCCAAGGCCTCAAGTCCTTTGCTTGTAGTGCAAGCAAACAAGCAAACAAGAAAACAAAGGAATTTGCTCCTACACAGAGTGCACTCAAATATAAGTCTGAAGCATAGAATATCAAACCATAAATGTCACTGTGTCTTCCCCCAGATGTGGCCACCAGAGCAGGTCTCCCACCTCCCTTCAAGAAGTTTGGATATGGTGAGTTTATCTTGAATAACATGCAGTCACTCATGTTACTGCAAGCAAATTCAATATTAGAATGTATAGTAATATGTGCAATGTGTCATGTAACTATCTGGATATATCTGTAGTCAATGCTGATCGATGGTGTGATATCAATAAATCATATCTTATAAATTATATAATCTACAAATGGAGAACATCTATGTTCTGCCATCTATCACCGGTGTCCTGCCATCTATTAATCTGTGGTGTAAAATACACATACTGTACCCCTGAAATCTCCAATGAAGACATTTTAAAACAGCATCAAAATATACTCCCCATATTCTTGCAGTGTACATGGGGTGGGTAGTTTATAAAATAACTTGATTCTGTAGTGGGAGCATCATTTGATAGAGGCAATTGGTCTACAGATCAAATACGCTACCAAACACATAAGACAGACAGCATTTCTTGATAGGGTAGCTCGATTCAATAGACAAGGGAGCGTCCATTGGCAGAACAGAGTATCGAATCATACCTACCTGCCACTACAGAATCGTTCACATTATTTTACACCACTTCTCACTCCATGTACACTGTAAAAATATGGGGAGCATATTTTGATACTGTATTATAACGTTTTTATTGGAGATTTCAGGGGTACAATATGTGTATTTTACACCACTATTACACCACGGATCAATATTGTCGGCATGCGCTGAACCACTAGGTAGCACAACTGCGATTTGATGGGGACTAGGAGCATAGTTTGGCCAAATAGCGACCAGCCCGTACCTTCACCACTTCCCATGCCAACTGAGCTAGGGGACTCTGTACTGTCACAGTTCTTCAGCCAGTAAGGGTGGACAGGACACCGTTATTATTGAGTGTTGGTCCTTCTTGTGGACAGCTCGTTATTATTGAGTGTTGGTTCTTCTGGTTGACAGGACACTGTTATTATTTTGTGTTGGTCTTGGAAAAGTCGTTCTTCACGGTTGTTAGAGACATCTAACCGTCTATATAACTGAGATTTAAAACAACACTGTAACAGAGTGAAATAACTTACTCTAGAGTGAACATTGCACTTGGAATATGAATGAATGCATGTTTGATTCTGCTAAAGTTTGCCGGCTTGGTGAGGGTGTTCTACAAGTCATAGCAGATGGGACAATATATTCCACATCCTGCTACTTTATGCAGGGAATCATAATTAGTGTTATGAGCGACACCTGTGTTTGTCCAATGATGACACCTCTGTGAAATTGGTCTATTAAGTATCATGTTCAATTATTGGACATTCAATTTCAGCTGCACAAAAGCTACATCAAAGAAAAATGTTTTTGAAAATGCTATATCAAAAACATCATAAATAAATAATGACGTGGACACATTTCTTGTTATGTTTTAGACCTAACACACCTTTGTTTCTTTCTTGGTGCATTTCTAGACACACTGAAGATCATTCACCAAGCACATGGAGCCAAGGTATAGGACTCGGCAGAAGAGGGTGGGCCAGGGAGAGGGTGGACCAGGGACCAGGGAGAGGGTGTACCAGGGACCAGGGAGAGGGTGTACCAGGGACCAGGGAGAGGGTGTACCAGGGGCCAGGGAGAGGGTGTACCAGGGGCCACAGTAGGGGTGGGAATCTCTTGGCACCACACGATTCTGATTATTAGGTCAAAGATTCGATTCTAAAATGATTATCGATGCATCTCGATGCAACAATTTTTTTTATGTACATTTCCATGCGTGATTTTCAAAAATATATATATACATCTGAGTTCACTAATCACTTCCTACTTTTGTGATGATCATTGAAGACATCAACAGATTTATTAACGTATCTAATATTTTATTAGAGAAAAAGCTTTTGTCACAAATGACTTTCTATGAACATTGCAAGAATCAATGCAGCTTGCATTACAACACAATATGGAAGTATGTAAAAAAAATCGGTTTCAGTTTTCTTTTCTTTCTAATCTTTATTTTCTATGTCATTATAGAAAAAGCTGCTCTTGAATTAGGAGTTCTTGTGTCCGGCTGTGAGGTTGCACGCATACTATGCGTAGGCTGAATCGCTCTAGAGAGACGGAATCGTTCTAGAGAGAATCGAGATGCATCCGAGAATCGATTATTTTCCCCAACCCTAGGCAACGGTAGAGGGGCCAGGGAGAGGGTGTACCAGGGGCCATTGTAGAGGGGCCAGGGAGAGGGTGTACCAGGGGCCACGGTAGAGGGGAGAGGGTGTACCAGGGGCCATTGTAGAGGGGCCAGGGAGAGGGTGTACCAGGGGCCAACGGTAGAGGGGAGAGGGTGTACCAGGCGGGCCATTGTAGAGGGGCCAGGGAGAGGGTTGTACCAGGGGCCACCGGTAGAGGGAGGAGAGGGTGTACCAGGGGCCATTGTAGAGGGGCCAGGGAGAGGGTGTACCAGGGGCCACGGTAGAGGGGAGAGGGTGTACCAGGGGCCACGGTAGAGGGGCCAGGGAGAGGGTGTACCAGGGGCCATTGTAGAGGGGCCAGGGAGAGGGTGTACCAGGGGCCACGGTAGAGGGGAGAGGGTGTACCAGGGGCCACGGTAGAGGGGCCAGGGAGAGGGTGTACCAGGGGCCATTGTAGAGGGGCCAGGGAGAGGGTGTACCAGGGGCCATTGTAGAGGGGCCAGGGAGAGGGTGTACCAGGGGCCACGGTAGAGGGGAGAGGGTGTACCAGGGGCCATTGTAGAGGGGCCAGGGAGAGGGTGTACCAGGGGCCACGGTAGAGGGGAGAGGGTGTACCAGGGGCCATTGTAGAGGGGCCAGGGAGAGGGTGTACCAGGGGCCACGGTAGAGGGGAGAGGGTGTACCAGGGGCCATTGTAGAGGGGCCAGGGAGAGGGTGTACCAGGGGCCACGGTAGAGGGGAGAGGGTGTACCAGGGGCCACGGTAGAGGGGCCAGGGAGAGGGTGTACCAGGGGCCATTGTAGAGGGGCCAGGGAGAGGGTGTACCAGGGGCCACGGTAGAGGGGCCAGGGAGAGGGTGTACCAGGGGCCATTGTAGAGGGGCCAGGGAGAGGGTGTACCAGGGGCCACGGTAGAGGGGCCAGGGAGAGGGTGTACCAGGGGCCACGGTAGAGGGGCCAGGCTAAAGGGGGTGTTGCCCTTGACTGGAGGGATTGGGGAACAGAGACCCATGGGGTTAATACCAACCAAATGCCAGTGAAAGAAAAAAATGTAATCATTTATCCTACACATTAATCAGCACTTTTCTTTTTAAAGCAAAATTATCTAATTTTGAAGCAAAATAAATCTGCTATACAAGACTAATTCCTATGTGAAAAATGACACCACAATTTGCAAGAAACAAACCAAAACAAAAGGAATAAAGGAATATTGTACTTCCAGACCAACGAGTTGGTGATGAGCTTGGAGGACGACGATACACTCATCCTTCGTCCAGGACTGACTCTGGCAGCTGCTGGAGTAGGTGAGGACACACTGGCCCATACCGCAACCTTATCTTTATTTATCACCACCTCATGTATAACAATTCACTCATTTATTACTGATACTGCAGCCCGTTCAAAACCCTCCTTTTGGGAACCAGCCGACGGCTTAGCCTTTTACTGCTGCTCGCAGCATTCAACAATGCAGCACTTTCCCGGGTGCAATACCTCTTCGGTGTGGGCCAGTTGTTGCCGCTTCCTCGAGAACCACTCATCCAAACAACTTCCCGCTGCACTTCAATCACCCGCCGAGTGTGAAGCCGGTCGAAGCGAGATAACATCAGGATGTGCAGACACCTGTTTATTATAGTCAGTGATATTAACGGTAGTGCAGCCAGCATCCATTGATAGTAAATGTTTCATATGTCACATTATTTTCATTCATATGTAAATATCATACATTGCAATATTTTTTTGTTGAGTTGATTACAGTTGTAAGTTTACACCGTTGTGTTGTTACAGCTAATGAAACGGAGATGGCTTTCTTCAGTGGAAAAGACTATGGCCTTTTTAAGGCCAATCCTGAGACTGTATGGTGACGACAGAACATGCCAAACAGGGAAACGCACAGCGTGCTGCACTGAAAAATGTGTGAAACGTACCAACGAGCTCAATAGAAAACGCTACACGGGCTGATGCTGCAGCTTTCAAGATAAACCTTCAAATAGAGACCAGAAAGGTTTCATTTGGACACCATTTAGTGTTTTGAAGATGTGTGTACGGTTTGTTTAAAATAAAGGTTCACCTGTGTTGAATATTAAGTTTGAGCGATGCTTTCGTAGTCAGGAAATGCAGCAGAAGGCTCCTAAATAGCACAGCTTTTCAATAAGTAGTATACTAGGATTGCTGTATTACTTTTTTGATTACAATTTCATATTCTTCCGTTATGCGTTGACATTATCTAATGATGAATAAAGCTGATGGGCCAGATTGGAGTCTTATTTCAGTGACTGAGTCGGTTTCTGCCCCAACCAAAAGTGGGATGATTATAGCAATCCTGAAATAAGGAGTCCGGGTACAAATGTGTTGCTTCAGTGATAATATATTTGCAATTTCACAGAAGGATAAACAGTGCAGTCACTCCATTAGTATAAACATGTATAAGTATAAATATTAGTACAAGTATGAGTGGTAAATAGACAATTGTAATTGTATGTCTCAAACATTCCGGTTGCTTGTCCAATGGCGCTGAAGGCAACCTGAACCTAATTGTAAAGCCTTCTGCATGTGTAAACAAAAGATATTGTGACGAAACCGGATAAATGCGATAGTTCAGGAAATGATTGGCAGCGGGGGGCAATAGATGAGACCCCAACAGGGTAGGGAAGGCTGTCCATTATTTTGGCATAGATTGTTGAAAAACATATAAGTATTATACAGGTAAAGGCAGCAAGTGTGTAGTGTTAAACATTTGCCTGTGTATCCATCAGGTCGAGCCTATGAGGACCTGATGGAGAACAGGGAGAACCCAGCGTGGTCCTGATGGTGGTGTAGCATCTCATCAAGGAGACATCTTAGACCATGCAGTAAAATATGCCTCACCACTGGTGGTTCCATTAGTCCCCCTCATCACTCACCATAGCAGGAGGCTGGCATGTGACAGTGGTGATAAACCACTTCCTTGAAAAATGGAGACGACGTCTCATTTTTTGTACTCTCCCGTTGTGACAGTAACTTCTAGAAGCCACATCTGAATCAAGAACAACACTCTTGAAGAGGACTTTTAAGTGCACAAGTACATTAGGGGTCTTTAAGAGATTGTTTGGTCCCGAGATCATATATTTAACATACACATTTCAGACCTGGCACTGCAGCGAAAATAGAAATCACCTGTTCAAAGTATAGAGCTTAAAATGACCTGGTCATATCTGTAGTCAATGCTGATCGATAGTGATTTCAAAAATGTTATGAAGGAAATCACCTCCTATGACTTATCCCTATAACAAAAAATGCTGGCTAGCATCGTACCAAGAACCCTCCAAATCCCCTCCCCCTCACGCTACACACACAGCCCCGCTACCCTTGTGTGTGACACACAAACACAGCCCGTTGGGAGTGCACAGAACACCGTTATTGACATATTTGAATACTAAAAGACTTTCATCCCACACATTGGGACCCCAACATTTTAAACTATCCCCGTCCTATAAAGCATGCGGCTTTATTAGTATTGCACTATTCCATCAAACCTGAAGGATCAAACCCCATCCTAAGGATTCATCCAGTACCAATGAGTTCAATTACATTTGATTTATATAGCCCTTAATCCCCTGTCCAGTCTCAAAGCGCTTAACGGGCCATATATTATATAATAGTTTTATTCACATACACAGAGGTAAGTGAATCTGAAGGCCATTTGACATATCTTCAATGCAGCATACAATAACTTGGCCATGTTTCTAGTTTTATGTCACAAGTTATCCCTGTAGTCTTCTGTAATCAACTCCAAACAAAATATAATGTACCTATTGCATGTATTGTGAGTGACTGACGACCCACAATTATTTAGATAGATCGAAGGCACCACCTTCTTTAATGATTCTAATGTATTTAAACAAAGCCAAATATTAAAAAGTCCACACCTCTGGACTGTACACTATTGAACGGTCTCTTTGACCAACGAAGGCTGTTAATATGTCATTCATATTACAAGTCTTTCCAAATCAATGTTGAATATCTAAAAAGTTTTTCACAGAATTAAACAAAATGTGGTCTAAAATGTATATTTCAGTCAGCAGCCGTACCGTCAGAAAGACAATTAAAAAGAGACATCCATCGGCTGAATCCATCCACAGTCCAGTGGCATCACACATTTTCTCACATCCTGATTGCTCAGTCGTCTGCCAAAACCCCATTGGTTAGCCCTACTTCCTGGTCTGTCCGGGGCCTCTTGCTCTCCCAGCCGCGGCGGATCTTTGTCAGCCTGCAGGCGAGGCAGGGCAGGGCGAGCAGCAGCCTGCCAACCAGCACCACGCAGGGCAGCACCAGGGCCAGGACGAACATGGGGGGGAGGAAGAAGGAGTACGAGCCCGGGGAGAAGGCCATGTCCCAGCCAAAGAAGAGCGTGTGCATCACGGTCAGCGTCAGCGCTGCGTAGCCCAGGCCCGACTGCACACACGCACACGCGCACGCGCACACACACACACACACACACACACACACACACACACACACACACACACACACACACACACACACACACACACACACACACACGTCAAATTCCCTCATAAAAAAAAATCGACCTAAGAGGGAATGTTTAAATGAATGGTCTATGCCCGCCACTGTGCCCGCCACTGTGAACATTTATTGAAATTACATACGTTCCCAAATCACATTATATTGTTTAGCTGGCCTCGTCACAATCCTTTTCTTATGGTACACATAATGTATCAGTTTATATATGGGTTATATAATAAGGTTTTGTTCTGACCTGGACAAACGTGAACTCCCTCCAGTTTAAGGTGTTTCCCACTGAGGGAAGAGAGGTAAGGGCCAACACACAGAGAACTCCAAATCCCAGAATTCCACTTGACAAGTAAAGGTCTGACCGCCATACTTTCTCCTCCACCCAGGAGTTAGGAATCTCTGCCCTCACCTAGAGAAGCAGAACCACAAACCCACCAGTTAACAAACCAACCAACAAGGGAAGCACAAAGAGCTAAGGTAAATTAAAAAAGTATTGTAAGATGCATAGTGGATTGCAGCTAATACTGATACCTGCAAGGACATTCTTAGTTTATTTGAGTTTGTTTATTCATTGAGCATGTACAACATGAACAAGCAGTCCTCTCCTAATAATCGGAGTATTACATAATGTGGGGAGCTCTATTGTTACTTGTGAATAATGCAGCGCTGTCCAGAGAGGACGTCGGAGATAGAGATGTCACACTGAAGATATACAACAGCCCTATGGAGGACATGTGCGCACACACACACACCGACACACACCTGTCTGTAGGCTGCGTTGAGGAGACTGTACTGGGCAGCCCTGCGTATGGAGAGACACATACTGTAGACACCATGCAGCCCCGCACACAGAAAGCTCAGCAGGCCCAGCTGCTTGCGGCTGCCCAGCCAGCAGTCCAGCCAGCTGGGAAACCTCCTATACTTGGTTCCCTTGCTCAGCTGAAGGCCTGCAGCCAGCAAACCTGGGGACAAGAGCGTCAGATCTTTGAGAGGGTGATTTCACTTGATTGAATGATGTTACAGAAGGGAGCCCTGAACTCAAGTCGTTCAAGTGTCTTCCAAGGTTCTGAGGTCGGAGGTCTTTTTAGGAGCCCACATCATTAGTGCAGTGGGTTGAGCAACTGAGACAACCTGGATTTCAGATTGCGCAACTTGTGTACAGCCCCCCCAACCTTCCCTCCCGGAAACCTGCATGTTCACAATGTACGTATCGATTGGTCTCCACTTCACGGCTAATTTAAGTCCCTTCCATGTTATGTTGATGTATGTCAAACGAGACCGTGAGGTTGTCACACTTTCATGTGAATGTCTAGACATTCACATGAAAGTGTGACAACCTCATGGTCTCGATGTGGATAAAGTCTGAGTCTTCATGGGAATTAAAACCTGACAAGTCCCCCCTCCCCGAGGGAATAACACAGCAGAGGACAGCAGTGGGGGTCTACCTGGCAGGTAGACCAGCGCAAGGGTCACCATGGCGACGGCCGGCAGCGTCTGGTTGACGATCTCCAGGGGCAGCTGATAGAAGTGGTTCTGGCCCAACGCCAGGTACGGAAAGAGCACGTTCTTCATAGAGCCGTAGCCGTACAGGAAGAGGAAGAGGAGGAGGGAGATGAGGACCGGCCCCCGCCACGAGGGGAAGGCGCGCAGGGGGGCCTCCTCGAGCGCCCCCGCGGCCCCCAGGCAGCCCATGTCCAGGGGGCTGAAGCCCATGCGGTGGGCCAGCTGCACCACCGCCGCCTTGGAGTCAGGGCCGTCACCGCAGATCAGCACCTGGCCGGGGGCGGGGCATAAGGAGGGGGGGGGAGGGTCAGGGTCTCATAGCACAGTGGTGAGGAGGGGGGAGAGAGGGTCAGGGTTTGAGAGCAGTCAGGACTAGGCGTGTTTTACAAGCGGCTTGAGTCCATCAGACATTGAAACGCAGCCAACCCCTAACCTAAATAAGTAGAAATAAATCCAAGTAATCTTAATCAAGATGTAACACATTATTGTCAACCCATCTGTTATTATCTTATACTAAATTTAATGAAGAATGAAGTGGGTGTAGTTATTTATTTTTTATGTTAAAAAGGGTCAACGTGCATGTGTAATTTACACTCCAAACAAATAGGGGGCGGCATATAACCAGAAGGTTTTGGTGTCCATCCCTATTGCATTCTAAGTGGTCTGAACCATGAATCAACAAACACTAAGCAAAAAATATGACCACCATAATATAAGTAACTACCTGTGTTAACTATCACAACGCATACAATGTTAGCATTAAAAGCTGTGTAATTACACATTGCGTCTAAAGGAAGCAATGTGTGTTAGGGTTAGTTAGGGTCCCTTTACTGGCCAAGAGCATTCTCCAGCAGTGGAAAACAAAGCCATTGCCAAGTTTATTTTGCTTCTATTTCTATCATATCTTTTCTCTGATGTTATGTTCCCTGGGCAGTCAACCCCCCTGATGGAAGGCCAGACACTGCATTGACCCTGACCCCTTGAGGTACAAAGTGGTATTACGAAACGCTAGTTGCCGGTGCTACCTAGGCTATATCTGAAACATTCCTCGCAATGAACTTGTAGTCCAATTTTAAAGTCGCAAAATAAATAATTGTACACATTTCACATAAAAAAAAGCAGCCATTTCTGAGCAAAATTGGTTAGATATGGCAGAACCATCAGTAAGCTTAAATGGGCTGCGATGTCTGGAGGTGCCTGCCCTTAATGAGCCAATTTACATTTAGGAACGCTCTTGGCTAATTTCTGACCCATCAGGGCATCTCTTCCCTGTTTGGTTCAATCCATTGTGCCTGCCTATCACAGTGGCTTGAAATTAAGAATTTCCCAATTGCAGAGAGAGAGGTTTGGTTTAGCAAAATCACACAAAATCATATCTCAACTTCTCTTTAGTGCCATCTTTCCATTTCTAGAATCTTACCCAACAGCTTTTACCTTAGTATTTCCTTCTCAGCAGTTTAGCAGAACTACTATGCTCTTCTGGTCAAAGATCACCTGAAATCAGCCGACGTCCTCCTGACACGTACTTTATGATGGCTATGAACGGTTCAAAGTATTTAAACAAAAACTAATTACCAATGAAAGTAGAAACTAAGCAAATATTGATGCGTGGTATAATTATCCAAATCATTAAACGACATATTCCCTACATACCTGAGCATGTTCATTTTACACTTACATTGTACCAACAACTTGTATCATATCCTATCATCATAACGCCCTCAAATGATTCCCTTTTGAAGACATGATTCAATAGCATCACAATAATTAATATCCACACTATATTCCCTTGTGTGCTGCTGACTGATTTGAACTAAAACCATTGCAGTTTTTGTAGATCATCCATTAGTATTGAGAGAAGTTATTATAAAACAATATTCAACAAATTATAAAAAGTATTTCCCATTGATTGATACAATTTTTATAAAATCCCAATGATATCCAAACAGTGAATAGTATTAAGTAGTGTGTGGCCCCAAGGGGGCTGTGCGGCCCCTACCTGCCTGCTGCCATCATGGGCCCCGGTCTGGAGACTCCAGGCGGAGACCCCGTTGAAGCCCTTCACCACGTGGCTCTGGGGGAACAGCCGGGCCAACCTGTGGGCGTTGGACCCCCCCGCACCGCGGCCCAGCCTGTCCGCGTTGCTGACGTCTACCAGCACCTTCCCGGCTAGAGCCTCCCTCAGGCCCACCAGGCTGGGGTAGTGCTCAGGAAACAAAGCCACGAAGACCACCCTCTCCGCGCCCAGCGCCGCCTCCATCTGCGACCCCAGCTCCGTCCCCTCGGGGAAGAGGCCCCTGGGGAGACGGGAGGGGTCCCGGCTGCCCACCAGCGCACGGTGACCGGAGGCCAGCAGCCTGGTGCAGAGAGACCGGGAGAAGTCTCCGGAGCCCAGGACGCCCACCGCAGGGTGGACACTGAGCCTGAGCTCCTCCTCGCTGTGGAGGACCTCCACCTCCTCCTCCTCGGGTCCGGACTCCACAAGCAGGGGGGCTCTCATCCCCCCCACAGACATGATGGACACAGTATCTACAGGAGGACACGCGTCACGGTCGAGGTCAGTGCAGGGTAGTGCAGGGTACTGCAAGGTAAGGATATGGGATGGAAGGGAGAATCGTGTGAATTGTAGTGAATGGTAAAGCAAACTGCAGACTGTATACGAACACAGCATTTTTACCAAAGGGGTGATAAAAGGATTGTGAACAACTGTTTGGTGAAGTAAAAAAATTAATAAAATGTGAGACAGTAGGCATAAAATAAATTATACTGTTTATATGAAATAATAGCAATTCAAATAATTCCACATTAACTGTAGTTAAAAGCATTATTATACAACATTTATAGAGACCTAAACGAACAGAGACGTTCACATTGACAAGCCCACCATTATAATTGCATCCATTAGATCGGTAAACAAAACCGTTACATTGTTGCACAAGTATAATAAAACCTAAAATCTCTAAATCGCTAAATCGGCACACTCCAAAGACGTGGCGTAGGCTTGGATCAGAACAGGAACCAAAAGGTTTCCCCATAAATCGGAACCTAAAAAACCGAAACCTTGTCCTCTGCTCGGGGGAAGGTCCAAGCCGACACAACCAAACACCCTCTTCCATAACATATCATTAGAAATCCATATTGCATAGAACAAGAAGCATATAAACCGTAGGCCTACCTTATGCGATGTTAAAATTGCGTTCTGATACCTTCGAAGTAGCGGTGTCACATGTCATGCGTCCGGACCATGATACATTGACTAGACAAGGGTTTGAAAGTTGTTATATATCCTGAAGCCACGCCCACCAGCTGTGGCCATGAGATAAATAAAACCCAGATAGGCCTTCAAACTGTCTAGAACAGCGATCCCCGACCCCCGGTCTTTGGACCGGACCGTGGCCGGACTGACTCCGGGCACTGGGGAACAGGGGCTTGAAAAGTTTCCAGAAAACAAATAAATATATAGCCCATATATATATATATATATATAATATATATATATATATATATATATATATATATATATAATATATATATATATATATATATATAATGATGGCATATTTGATATGAGTCATGTTACTTCCTCCAACACAGACTACATTATTTGTAGTGGAGAAAAGGGAAACATTTGTTTGTAGAGGAAATATTGGTATTCAATTCATACATTTAGCCTTTGCTGCAACCTTCCTAATATGCAATGAAGCACTGTAAATACATTGTGTCTTTGCACTCTGTGTTTATTTGAGTCCCAGGTTACTTTTGTCTCTTATAAATTGTATTGTTTTGTATTATTACATTGTTGAAGGGAGCCTGAGACTCAAGCATTGCATTGCTGTTGCTTTAATTCTTGTGAAGGTGGAGGCAGGGGCTCAGTGTAAAAGTCAATATGAACGGGGAAATAACTAAAGAGCGACCGACAACGCCACCTGGGGAATTACACCCCAGGAAATATAGAAAAGAAAATTAAACTATGATATTACAGAAATAAGGACAAAGGTTCGAGAACTAAAGAGGCAGAGACAATAAATATACTAACTTTCTTTTATTACAATAATAATAGCTAAATAGAAAACTGGAGCCAAACCAAACCACAAAACAGGGGTTATGTAACCCAGCAACCCAATGGTCAAACAATGAAACAGAAAAAGGGGAAATAACACAAAAGCAAACTGAACTAAAGCAATCAAAACAAAATAACAAAACAAAAACAAAACAGCACAGCTAAAACATACAAAACCATACAAAACAGCAGCGGATCCTAAAAAACAAGAGACACTAATTAATAAAAGTTCAAATGGGAACTCAAAACGGGGACCCGACTCACCACCACCCTACGAGGTAACCAACAGAGGCTGAGTTCAGCCATCTTGGCCATTTTATCTTGCGCCCAGGTGCAGGGGGAGGACCTAAGATGGGGTTGCGAATGCAACCCCTACTGAGGTTCACTACAATCTACTCCCTGGGTTTTTAATTGTCGGCCCGACGATTTACATTAACTGCCATGGCCTAAACACCACACAGCCACTAAGCACAGGCATTAGAGAGTTAGCAGCCCCAATAGCACTACTCCCAGCAACCTGAGGAAGATGGTGAAGGTTTGGGTGTCTGCCTGCATTTGGACTGGTAGTTCTCCTCAGGGAGGCCTCACTGGTGCTTGGAATTTCATTAATAGTTGTTGAATACGCTGGGCCTTCACTTGGCTGAGATGTAGCAACAGCATCAGTTTGGTTTGGTAAGAGGGTGATGATGACAGGCCGCGCGAGTATGTGGTTTCTTGGGACAGCCATGGGTTCAGAGGTCACTACAGCCCAGTCGCTATCAAATGATGACTCATCTGCTGAGATGGATCCCATCTGTTCAGGGGGTTCACTGGGGGGACAATTAGCAGCACAATCCACTTTACCTTTTATGAGAGAATGATGAACATGCTTTACCTGCTGGGGGTTATGCACCAGAGCCACATGGACCCTACCTTGCCAGGGGCCTTCAGTACTTAAACACTGTTGAGCTCCAGTTGTCTTGAATTGTGACGGCCCCTTACGCTGGTGTCTTTGAGGAGGGCCAGCTGACCTTCTTGCAGTGGGACATCACGAACATGCCTGTCATAGTGTTCCTTTTGCCGGGCAGCTGCAGCCTCCAGATGCCTGGTTGTACTTTCAAAAGCATGACGTAGTCGTGTCTGGTGTTCCACGATCCAATTATGGGGGGGGTCAGGTACAGGTTCCTGTAGTCTGCCCAACAGAAAATCAACAGGTAATTGTGGGTCTTGGCCAAACATCAGGAAAAACTGAGACTCACCAGTCGACTGATGTGCTGTTGTATTATATGCAAAGGTCACTTGGGGCAGGTAGCTGGACCAGTCTCTCTTCTTGGTGATGGGCAGAGTGCGAAGAAGGCTGTGTAAGGTGCGGTTGAACCTCTCACATTGGCCATTTCCAGCTGGATGGTAGGGTGTGGTGCGGCTCTTCTCAATGCCATACATCTGGCAGAGCTGCTGGATGAGGTTGCTTTCAAAGTTCCTGCCCTGGTCAGAGTGGAGGCGACCAGGCACACCGAGCCTGCCGAACCACTCATTGACCAATACTCTGGCCACTGTGGATGCCTGCTGGTCGTGGGTTGGGATGGCTTGTGTATAGTTCAAAAAAGACATCGGTCATGACCAGGATGTTCTCTGCCCCACTCTTCGAAGGCTCCAGGATGGTGAAATCGATGGCCAGGATCTGGTTTGGACATGAAGCAAGCAAGTGACCCATATAAGCACAGGCAGTAGGTTGAGTGTGTTTGGATACCTAGCAGCGTTCACATTCCCGACACCATTGCTTGAAGTCGTGGTGCATCCCTGGCCAATAGCACCGCAGACGGACCAGCTCTGTTGTTCGCTCAGTACCTTGGGACCCATGTTCATTGTGCAACTGCTGAAGTACATGTGTCTTGAGCGATGTAGGGAGTACTGGTGTACTGATGGCATATGGAGCTGCAGAGTGCTGAAGTGCGCGCCACTCGAATAGCTTCTTCGGGTACGCACACACACCCACTACCCAGTGATTATGATGTCAGCAGACATGTAGCATTACCTCAATTTCGTGAAACAGAAGTTGATGCCTATTTCACTACATTCAAGTGTCTTGCTGCTGCACTACAGTGGCCCAAGGACATTTGGACCACATTGTTACAATGTTAGTTTACTGGCAAAGCACAAGATGTAATAGCTCCCTTTCTCTAAAGGATGTCTAGAATTAAGATTTGGTGAAAACTGCTATTTTGTGGGCTTATGACTTGGTGCCAGAGGCCTATAGACAGAAATTTAGGAATCACAGGAAGGTTTCATCCCAGATCTTTGTTGCGTTTGTAGGAGAAAGAGCACTCTATTTTACAATTGGTGTTCTGCTAGCAAGGCTACAGCTTATGATACTCTTCGTGAGTTAGTCCTTCTTGAGGAGTTTAAGAAAGTGTGTCCTGTCACGTGTTGTGTATTTAAATGAACGGAAGATTGTGTCATTGACCAAGGCTGCTGTCTTTGCGGAAGAGTTCACGCTTACCCATAAAACTGCATTTATGTCCCCCCGTAGCGAAAAAACATAAACTGGTTCACTGCCGCTCACTCTTCCTCTGTAACCCAGTATCAGACCTAGGAAGATGTCCTCCCAACATCACAAGGAATAGCGGGGAGATGACTACTGAATGCATAACGACTGGTCACTATGCATAAGGAGTAGTGATCTGACTGCCTGCTCTGAAAGAGAAAAGCATTCAAATCAGAGCCTACCAAAGCCAACTGCTTTTATCAGGTCTGTTCCGCAGACATCCCAGTCTGTGGAGATGTCCCGGTCCTGCAGTTAAAACTGGTTATGAGCCATTCATTTTTAATGGTTTGGTTTCGCTCACTGAATGACCAGAAGTCTGTTCTTCTGGTCATTCTTCTGGTCCCAGTCGTTTCTGCTGACCAATGCATTACAATTATCTGAGGCTACTTCATGTGGATCTAATGTGTTAGTACAAGGTATTGAAATGGGTTTCTCACTGTTCCATTGCACTGGGTGCACGTCCAGACTGATCTATTTTCAGGTTGGTTTAAAGTGGCTGTCCGCCCTGCGTTACCTGTGCCAGGCATAGTTTTTATCATGGGAAATGATGTAGCAGGTGGTAAGGTACGACCGGTACTTGAAGTGCTGAATCGGCCCAAATATTCAACAACGCTGGAGATGCCTCATTCAGACCCCATTGTGTTTCCTGCATGTGTGCTTACTCGAGCCCAGACAAGAATGTGGGGTGGAGCAGTAGATCTTTCAGAGTCTGTCCTAGGTTCCTTGTTTGCCTCTGATGAGGCTGAGGTCTCTAAAGGCCCTCTGGGCCTGAAAGTGCAGGTAAAGAATAACGAAACACTAGTTGATCTGGAGCCGATTAAGTTGCCCATTCCCCGTGAGCAGCTTATTAGCACCCAAAGGGTTGACCCGTCACTGAAACCATACTTTGATCTAGTTGCCAGTACTGAAGCTTCTAAGACCAAGTCTGTGGTTTTCTTTTTAGATAATGACTTATTAATGCGAAAGTGGTCTTGTCCTGCTGCTGATGGAATGGATTGGGGTGTGGTTAACCAGGTAGTGATCCCAGCAGCTTACCGCAAGCAGGTGCTGGCTTTAGCCCATGAGAACCCCTGGTCAGAAAAACATATGATAGGATTCTGAAACACTTCTTCTGGCCTATACTAAAGACCTCTGTGGCACAGTATTGCCAAACTTGTCACTCCTGCCAGGTTACTGGGAAACCCAACCAGGTCATTCCTCCTGCCCCTCTCTGTCTGATACCTGTCATGGAGGAACCATTTTCCCATGTGATTGTAGACTGCGGGGGCCCACTTCCCAAGTCAAAGACTGGCAACCAATTTGTACTCACCATCATGTGTGCGGCCACTAGGTTCCCTGAGGCGATTCCCTTGTCCCTTGTCCCTTTGGACCTCAAAGTCTGTGATCAGAGCTCTGACTAAGTTCTTCTCTACCTTTGGGTTCCCCAAAAGTTTGCAGACGGACCAAGGCACAAATTTTCTTTCTCGAATATTTAAGCAGGTGTTGCAGTCACTGTCTATAACCCACAAGGTCTCAAGTGCTTACCACCCCCAGTCACAAGGCGCCCTTGAGCACTGGCACCAGACCTTTAAGTCAGTCCTGAGGAAGTATTGTTTAGAAACAGGCAAATGTTGGGATGAGGGCGTCCCGTTTGCCTTGTTTTCCCCTAGAGAAACTGTACAGGAGCAGTGTTGCCACAGTTACCTTGAAAAAGTAATCTGACTATCCATCCATCCATCCATCCATTGTCATCCGCTTAATCCGGAGTCGGGTCGCGGGGGCAGCAGTCGGAGCAGGGATCCCCAGACTTCCCTCTCCCCGGACACTTCCTCCAGGCTCTCCGGGGGGACCCCAAGGCGTTTCCCAGGCCAGCCGAGTGACGTAGTCACTTCCAGCGTGTCTGGGTCTTCCTCGGGGCCTCCTCCCGGTGGGACATGCCCGAACACCTCACGAGGGAGGCGTCCAGGGGGCATCCATACAGTGGGCCCGAGCCACACTCAGCTGGCTCCTCTCGATGTGGAGGAAGCAGCGGCTCTACTCCGAGCTCCTCCCGGGTGACAGAGCCTCCTCACCCTATCTCTAAGGGAGCGCGCCCGCCACCCTGCGGAGGAAACTCATTTCGGCCGCTTGTATCCGGGATCCCGTTCTTTCGGTCATGACCCAGAGTTCATGACCATAGGTGAGGGTGGGAACGTAGATCGACCGGTAAATCGAGAGCTTTGCCTTTCGGCTCAGCTCCTTCTTCACCACGACGGACCGATACAATGACCGCATTACTGCGGCCGCCGCACCGATCCGCCTGTCGATCTCGCGCTCCGTTCTCCCCTCACTCCTGAACAAGACCCCGAGATACTTAAACTCCTCCACCTGAGGCAGGAACTCTCCCCCGACCTGGAGGGTGCAAGCCACCTTTTTCCGGTCGAGAACCATGGCCTCGGACTTAGAGGTGCTGATTCTCATCCCAGCTGCTTCACACTCGGCTGCAAACCGCCCCAGTGCATGCTGAAGGTCCTGGCTCGAGGGAGCCAACAAGACCACATCATCTGCAAAAAGCAGAGATGAAATCAAGTGGCTCCGAACCGTACCCCCTCCGGCACTTGGCTGCGCCTAGAAATTCTGTCCATAAAAATATAATGAACAGAAACTGGTGAACAAAGGGCCAGCCTTGCCGGAGTCCAACACGCACCGGAACAGGTCTGACTTACTGCCGGCAATGCGAACCAAGCTCCTGCTCCGGTCATACAGGGACCGTACAGCCCTCAGCAGAGGGCCTCCGACCCCATACTCTCGGAGCACCTCCCACAGGATGCCACGTGGGACACAGTCGAAAGCCTTCTCCAAGTCCACAAAACACATGTGGACTGGTTGGGCAAACTCCCATGCACCCTCGAGCACCCTGCGGAGGGTGTAGAGCTGGTCCAGTGTTCCACGGCCAGGACGAAAACCGCATTGTTCCTCCTGAATCCGAGGTTCGACTATCGGCCGAATTCTCCTCTCCAGCACCCTGGAATAGACTTTCCCCGGGAGGCTGAGGAGTGTGATCCCCCGGTAGTTGGAACACACCCTCCGGTCCCCCTTTTTCGAAGAGAGGGACCACCACCCCGGTCTGCCAGTCCAGAGACACTGTCCCCGACTGCCACGCGATGCTGCAGATGCGTGTCAGCCACGACAGCCCTGCAACATCCAGAGACTTGAGGTACTCAGGGCGGATCTCATCCGCCCCCGGTGCCTTGCCAGTGAGGAGCTTCCTGACTACCTCAGGGACTTCAGCTTGGGTGGATGAATGAATCAACCTCTGAAATCCTCAGCCTCTGCGTTCTCGACGGAAGGCGTGCCAGTGGGATTGAGGAGATCCTCAAAGTATTCCTTCCACCGTCCGACGATATCCCCAGTCGAGGTCAACAGCTCCCCTCCTCCACTGTAAACAGTGTTGGCGAAGCACTGCTTCCCCCTCCTGAGGCGTCGGATGGTTTGCCAGAATTTCCTTGAGGCCGACCGGTAGTCCTCCTCCATGGCCTCCCCGAACTTTTCCCAGACCCGAGTTTTTGCTTCCGTGACCGCCCGGGCTGCCGTCCGCTTGGCCTGCAGGTACCCGTCAGCTGCCTCGGGAGTCCCCCGAGCTAGCCAGGCTCGGTAGGATTCCTTCTTCAGCTTGACAGCATCCCTTACTTCCGGGGTCCACCACCGGGTTCGGGGATTACCGCCGCGACAAGCGCCGGAGACCTTACGGCCACAGCTCCGGACGGCCGCGTCAACAATGGAAGTGGAGAACATGGTCCATTCAGACTCAATGTCTCCGGCTTCCCTCGGAATCTGGTCAAAGCTCTCCCGGAGGTGGGAGTTGAAGACCCCCCTGACAGGGGATTCTGCCAGACGTTCCCAGCAGACCCTCACGATACGCTTGGGTCTGCCAAGTCTGACCAGCTTCCTCCCCTGCCAGCGGATCCAACTCACCACCAGGTGGTGATCAGTTGACAGCTCAGCCCCTCTCTTCACCCGAGTGTCCAAGACATACGGCCGGAGATCAGATGACACGACTACAAAGTCGATCATTGACCTCCGGCCTAGGGTGTCCTGGTGCCACGTGCACTGATGGACACCCTTTTGCCTGAACATGGTGTTCGTTATGGACAAACTGTGGCTAGCACAGAAGTCCAATAACAAAACACCGCTCGGGTTCAGATCGGGGAGGCCGTTCCTCCCAATCACACCTCTCCAGGTAACACTGTCGCTGCCCACGTGGGCATTGAAGTCCCCCAGCAGAACGATGGAGTCCCCGGTTGGAGCACTTTCCAGCACCCCTCCCAGGGCCTCCAGGAAGGCCGGGTACTCTGCACTGCCGTTCGGCCCGTAGGCCGAGACAACAGTGAAACGACCCTCTCGTTCAGTGGGGAGAACTCCAACACATGGCGGCTGAGCTGGGGGGCTATGAGCAAGCCCACACCAGCTCGCCGCCTCTCACCGTGAGCAACTCCAGAGTGGAAGAGAGTCCAGCCTCTCTCAAGGAGTTGGGTTCCAGAGCCCAGGCTGTGCGTGGAGGTGAGCCCGACTATCTCTAGTCGATACCTCTCAGCCTCCCGCACGAGCTCAGGCTCTTTCCCCCCCAGTGAGGTGACATTCCATGTCCCTAAAGCCAGAGACGTTGTCCGGGGTTTGGGTCGCCGGGCCCCCGCCCACGGCTGCCACCCAAAACACACGGCACCGACCCCCTCATGGTCCTTCCTGGGGTGGTGGGCCTACTGCAAGGCGGGCCCACGTCGCTCCTTCGGGCTGGGCCCGGCTGGGTCCCGTGGGCGGAGACCCGGCCACCAGGCGCTCGCCTGCAAGCCCCAACCCCAGGCCTGGCTCCAGGGTGGGGCCCCGGTGACGCCGATCCGGGCGACGTGCACGTCCTTGATATTATTTTTTTGCTCATGAGGGGTTTTGGAACCGCTCTTAGTCTGACCCGTCACCTAGGACCTGTTTGCCTTGGGAAACCCTACCAGGGGCATTAAGCCCCGGACAACATAGCTCCCAGGATCATTCGGGTGCTCAAACCCCTCCACCACGGTAAGGTGGCGGTTCAAGGAGGGGATCTGACTACTGATCTACTAATTACTCTTTAAAATAGTAACTTAGTTACTTTACTGATTACTTCATTTTAAAAGTAACTAAGTTAGATTACAAGTTACTTTATTTGTTACATTTAGCTGCGACAACACCGCTGCCGCCTCAAAATAAAAAATTACAACCGGTTTTGCCAATACTAACTTTATTGGAAGTGCAACGTCAACAATGTATCTCCTGAAAATAAAATCGAGTCTTTTCTGACTTCAGAACATAAATTTCTTAAATTTCATAAATTTCTTTCTCGACCTAACATATTCTTAACATGTTTTATGAACATTGAACTTTTATGAACATTGAACATGTTTCATAAACATTGAACAATGATACTTGATATCATGTCTACTTTTGTTACTTTGGCTTATGAGTGAAACAGTGGAGTGGGGCGGGTAAACCAGTGGTTGTACCTCATTAACAGAAGCTTCTCAAACCTCTTGTCAGAAAGTCTATTTCTTTTAGGCGTGAGCACCAAACCTCCCAGACTGAAAAGCCGCTCCACAGGAGCACTTGATGGGGTTGGAGGGTTATACTTCAAGAAAATCGTCTTTATGTTTGAAAAATGATGCAGAATCCGAAGGTCATAGGCTAACCTCAGGTAGTCTATGACTTCTTTTTCTGCTGAGTAGGTCTCCTCTGTCTCTGCCTCAAAATTGAAAAAGTCCATCTCACCTCGGCTGGCAGATGTGGTGGGCACACTGGCAGGGCTCTGTGCTGCAGGAGCAGTTTTGTGGAACTCCGCTGTCAGAAGCTCTTTTACTCTCTCCCTCCTACCTGCATCTTTCAGCCATTGGAGTTTAAATTTTGGACAACTGACAGCTGCAAGAAGGGCATCTTTGTCGTCCAATACACCGGCAAAACGAGTCTGGATAGCCTGAAAAATACAATTTATATGTTTATGCCTACAAGACCTACTATTTATTATGTAATTGAATAACTTACAAACCATGCCCAATTTGGGATCAATATTATGCATTTAATTTGTTTTAGGTTACTTACTGACATTTGTATTTCTTTTAATCTTTTTTTGTAATGATATTGAATATTCTGTTCCATGTTTATGAAGTGTGATGATGCAAGACATTTTAACTGGCTTAAAGATGGAACAGACCTCCACTATGGCATTGGGAAGGCCTGCAGTCATCCTGGAGAGGGCATCTTTCACAGTCAGGGTCTTCTGCATCAGAACTTCTAGTGTTGGTAGTAAAGTCCCATAAGGACAGTCGCCTTATGGCCGTGCAGCACTCATGCAGGAACTGGTACTCTTTGTCTTTGAAGCATGGAACTCCCAGCTTGGTGCACAGAGTTCAGCTCATTAATGGGGATTTCTGCAATTCTCTTTACAGCATCAAAAAATGATGACTTGTGGAAGTTAAATTGATGGTGTGTGAAGCACACCTGTAGTGCGGGGGAAGAGACAGCTGGTCATTACTTTCATCCTCACCCGAAAGGATTTCTGACAGATCTAAAAAAATACTACAATTTTTTTTTAAAAAAAGTGACGTCATCATCATCATCATCTGTGGGGGTGGACACTTCCTCCTCCGTCTCATCATCTGACTCTTTGACAGGATGATACACTTTAAACGCCTTAACAAAGTTGGATCCATTATCAGTCACTGTTGCAACTACTTTGTTCAGTAGTCCATATGAAGAGTGAATGTTTTCGATTTCTGCACCAATAACATCATACGTGCGTCTACCTCGAATTCTCCGACATGCCAATGCAGCCTTATTGCACGTTAATGTGGATCTATTGATCCAGTGGAGCATTACTCCCATATAGCTTCTGATGTTAGCGGTCCAGATGACTGCGGTAGTTGACACAAAGTTGAACTCCTTTAGCTTGGCCTTCAGATTTCTCTCCATCTCCGCATACTCCTTCTCCAGGTATAAAGAAAAAATTGTTCTGTGAGGCAGCGCTGCATTCTGAGTGGTAGGGATTTTATTTATTATGGCATGAAATGAGGGTGAGTCAACCGTGTTTAAGTGCAGCATTTCCTCGACAACATACTGTCCGACCAACTTCTTCAACTCCCCCCCCCCCTTACTGGTTTTGCACCGAAGTCCAGCTTTTGTTGTTTGGGGGTTGGCGGGGGACCTCCTCCTGCATTAGCAGCTCTCCGCTTCGCACCATCTGGCACTTGCTTGGTAAGTTTGACTGTGCCGTGCTGCGACTCCAAATGTTTCTTCAAATTTGAAGTAGTGTTCTTGAAGAAAGATAGCACTTTGCCGCCGCCAGAAGAACAGTGTGTACATCGGGCCTTAAGAATGTCCCCTTTAGCTGACAAACTGAAAATAGTGACGTACTTCCAGCTTGAAAACACGCCTCTCTCTCCAATGGTCTCTCCTCCCTCCATTATTGTTTTTTTTCTGTTTGAGTCGCAAGTACATAGTGCGCATACAGGTGAGTTGCCGCCGTGATTTGTTGACACGTGATACTGGTTGTCACTCACCACCGTCCGATAGGCAAGAAAGAAGAAAGCCGGAATATATACTTTTTACTAAGGAAAATGAAAAAAAAATAGTAACGCAGAGTGACTTTGATGAGTAACTTTAATCAAATTACTGGTTTGGAAATAGCAACGCGTTAAATCACTCGTTACTGAAAAAAGTGGTCTGAGGCCAGTAACGCTTTAATAAGTAACGCGGTAATGGCATGACTTTACAGGAGTCACTTGGTTTCAGCCCTGCAGAGTGGGTTTTTGGGCATACTGTGAGAGGTCCCCTGAAGGTGCTCAAGGAGCAGTTTTTGGCTAAGGTTCTTCCTCCCAAGGTAAAGTCTTGGACTACATTAGCCAGTTTCGAGAGCGCTTACAACAAGTTTGCTCTCTTGCTAAGGAATCTCTTGCCTCAACCCAGAAGACTATGAAGAACGTTATGACCAGAAAGCTGTCGTTTGCTCTTTGGAGCCAGGAGATCAAGTTTTGGTTTTGTTGCCCATCTCTGGTTCAGCTCTGTCAGCTCGCTTTGCTGGTCCTTATTCAGTGGAGGAGAAGCTTTCTGACAGCAATTATGTGATTCACACCCCAGATCGCAGACGTCAAACACGGGTATGTCGTGTTAATATGTTGAAACTGTACCTCTGTACAGAGGAAACTGTACAGAGAAACGGACATTAAGTTGCCAAAGAGAAAAGTCTCCCTGTTTCTACTGTGTTGTTGTTCTCGGTTGTTTCAAGTACTGGTGATGAAGACGGTCTAGAGCTTAGGAATACCCCACAACAGTGTGCTCGGTCGTCTAATTCAGAAACCATGTCTAACCTGCCTTCCCTTCTTGTCCACTTGACAGATACAGTTTTCTGATATTGTCCAGTTAATTTCAGATTTTCAGCATCTATTCAGTGACACCCCTACTCAAACAACTGTCCTGACCCGTGACATAGATGTAGGTCAGTCGCCACCCATTAGGCAACATCCCTACCGGGTCAATGCTATGAAACGGACCGCCATGAAAGTAGAGTACCTTTTGGGTAATGGGTTAGCTAAGCCAAGCTGTAGTCCCTGGGGTTCTCCCTGTTTACTTGTGCCTAAGTCTGAGGGAACACTTAGATTTTGTGCTGACTTTAAAATAGTTAATGCAGTAACTGTTCCTGACTCCTACCCCCTGCCGAGGATGGAGGATTGTATTGACAGTCTGGGGTCAGCCACACATGTAAGTAAACTTGACTTGTTGAAAGGATACTGGCAGGTCCCTTTAACTTCCACGTGCATCAGAGATTTCCGCTTTTGTGACGCCAGATGATAGTTTACAGTATAGTGTCCTAGCCTTCGGACTGCGGAATGCCCCTGCAAACTTTCAGAGGTTGGTTAATGTGGTGTTATCTGGCATCCCCAATTGCACCGCTTATCTGGATGATTTGGTGGTGTATTCTAGCACTTGGTCAGAGCATATGCAGATTCTGACGTTGGTGTTCGAGAGGTTGGCAAAGGCCTCTTTGACTCACAATCTGGCCAAATGTGACTTTGGGAAAGCGACTGTCACCTACTTGGGTAAGCAGGTGGGTCATGGCCAGGTTCGGCCAGCTTGAAGCCAACTGGCCATCACAGGTTTCCCTGAACCCACTACCAAACGTGAGTTGCGCCGGTTTCTTGGCATGGCTGGCTAATAAGCTTTTGCAGTAACTTCTCTGCAGTGGTGGCCCCATTGACCAGTTTGCTCAGTGCTGCTAGACAGTTTGTTTGGTCGGTGGATTGCCAGCATGCCTTTGATTGCATTAAAGCTTTAATGTGCAGTGCCCCAGTGCTCGCCACTCCTGACTTTGCTGTACCGTTTAAGTTAGAGGTAGATGCAAGCGCCCTGGGAGCTGGTGCTGTTCTCTTGCAGGAAAGTGCTGGGATTGATCACCCCGTTTGTTTCTTTTCTCGTAAATTTGATAAGCACCAACTAAATTATTCTACCATTGAGAAGGAGGCGTTAGCGTTATTATTGGCTTTGCAATATTTTGAGGTTTATGTTGGCTCTAGTTCCATTCCTGTCACTGTTTATAGTGATCACAACCCGCTAGTTGTTCTGTCACGGATGTACAATCAGGAAAAGCGCTTGATGCGCTGGTCCTTGATTGCCCAGAACTACAACCTGCAAATCAAACACAAGAAGGGTACGGATAATGTATTGGCCGATGCCTTGTCTCGTGCCAATAACCCTGACGCTTAATTCCAGGGGGGTATAGCAGTGTCATTGAAATGTCGTTAACAAACTTGGCAAGTTTGTTCTGATGGGTGTGAGTGTTACAGCCACTGTTTGTTTGTTGCTGCCTTCTTGTTTCCCCTCTGTTATGTGCAGGTGCGAGTCATTAACAGTTCATCGTCATCCCGCCTCTGCCAACCGGCTTCCACCAATCACCTCATCAGTTTCCAGCCACGGGAGGCCTGCCACACACATAAAAGCCAGTTTAACTTGTCTCTTACTCTCTCTCCTTTTTGTCCCGTTGGTGGTTCGTGGACTGGTTTTGATGTGGCATGGTTAGAGCTAGGGATGGGACGATATGAAAATTAATGTGACGATTATTGTGGCCAAAATAATCCCGATTAACGATATTATCACGATAAAAAAAAGGTCAGGTTGTCAACATCTTGTTTGTCTTTCCAGTCATCAGACTTAATCCTTTTAGAGGCGGGGTACAGCGGAGCCTCCGTCAGTGATGGCCCGTCACATGACAGGCTGCTGTGAGCGGTCACATGATGTTGCTCTGTTGCCGTGTGACCACACTACTATCAGGAAATCTCCTCTAAATCCTAATAAATAATGCGTCAATAGCCATTAATTCCTTTTTTTTTATTAAAGTTTAATCACTTCGTCCATATTTCATCATGACATAGTTCTTATCTTGACTTTGCGCTGTGCTTACTAGTAGTAGTGCTTACTTCAGTCCAGTAGGTGGCGCAAAATGCTTTATCAAAATCAATGACTACTGCACAAAGTGACCACTGTCGGACATTTAGCTACGTGTGCTAACGTTAGCCGGTGATATTCACCTCGGAATTATCTGAGCTCACAATTCACAGGGGGCCGGTTGCACCAACTGGTCTTAACTAAGACTGGTCGTAACTGCTATAGGTCTTAGTTAAGACCCGGCGTTAGAATGGAACTAACGCTGGTTGCACCAACGGGACTTATGCCTGGTATTAACTACGCTCGGTCTTAGTGAAAGTTCCATGGAATGCGCATATCACCGCATATCACCGCGTTGCTAGGATACCTCGTGCCAACAGCTGTTTACTATTTTACTTAACATCCGATCAGGGTTGTGAGGGTTACTTTAAAAATGTAGTCCGATACAGTTACAAATTACCTGTTAAAAAATGTAGTCAGTAACTTAATCCAAGTACCACAATATTAAAGTAATGTAACTTGATTACTTTACGTTACTTTTGGATTACCTCAATACAAATGCAAATAAAGACAAGAAAGAAGAAATGTCCATAAGATGACTTTTAATTCTGTGTACAACAGAACACATAAATATAACTCGAAAACTGTAAAACAGTTTACAAAGCAATCAAAAATCTGCTTCTTTAAAATCAGGGATGCAAACGGGTCAGGACCAAAAAAGAGAGGAATTTCCCAGGGGGGGGTGCTCACCATTAACAAATATAGTACATCACAATATCACGGAAAAGTCAATTTCCAGTAGTTCAACCCCAACCAAGTATTGAGTGCATATAGATGGACATAGTTTTCAGAAGGCCAACATTTCTATATTAAAAATGCTTAAAAAAAAAAAAACCTTTGCAATATTTCCATTTTGGAGATACTGATTTTTAGGTCTTCACTGAATGTTAGTCATAATTATTACTATTACAATAAACTGAATAAATATAGACATGGGATGTTTCATTTCATTCAGTGTGTTATGGACATATAGGCCTATATAATGTGTTGGTTTCACTTTTTGAATTGAACATATTCTACATCGCGGAGGCGACGTCTCTCCTTCACCTCTGAAACGGGGCAGAGCTCCGTGGGAGACACCTGCCTGACACAGCAACGTAGGGAACCGTGCATGTCCGCGGCACACAGCTCCACGGACACGCACGGGGGGAAAAAACGGCGTCGCCGTCGCACCGATGCACGCGGATACGCACCGCTTTAACGAGCGCGCGTCTACATTGGAAGAGGCTTTTATCAGTATGACAGCCCGAGCCTGGCTAGCAGGCTAACTAATGTTAACTTTAGCTTCTGTGTAGCTAACTTAGCTAACGTTCGCAGTTTCGCTTACCATTAAATGTTTCTTCAAATTAGACGTGGAGTCCTTGGACGATGACAGTGTGTGCACAGCTGGGAGGCATAGCTTGCACTGTACAGTGATGTTGTTCCCCCTTTCTTCTTTAGAGGCAAAGTAATGGCGAAATTTCCACGCAGTGAAAGCATTTTTTTCTCTAGCGCTCGAGGCCATAATGAGCCGTAAGGCTTCACCTGAGAGCAGAGCGTCGTTGTGACTGTGAACTGTAGTAATGTGTGTGCGCGTGCACCACACGGCATTGCGGCATTGGCAAGTGTTATATTAATTAATTCATCAATCATCATCATATATTTTAATTGTAATCCAACTAATAATCCCATTTTTTTCCAAATGTATCTGTAATCTGATTACGTCTTTTTTTTTTGTAACTGTAATGGAATACAGTTACTGTTTTTTTGTATCCTAATTACGTAACGCCGTTACATGTAGTCCGTTACTCCCCAAGCCTGCATCCGATATGATCAAGGAAAACCGCAAGAGGAAAGTCAACTTTACTGATCTTGAAATAAGAAAGTTAATTGAGTTGTACAGTGACAACAAGAACACACTGACTGCCAAGCAGTCCAATGTAAATAGCGCAAGCAGTTGTAACGCTGGTGGTAGTGCTGCATTGCGGTCCGACACAAACTGTAAA
This sequence comes from Melanogrammus aeglefinus, assembly GCA_900291075.1. Taxonomy (NCBI): domain Eukaryota; kingdom Metazoa; phylum Chordata; class Actinopteri; order Gadiformes; family Gadidae; genus Melanogrammus; species Melanogrammus aeglefinus. The sequence continues at coordinate 87,402 of OLKM01001658.1, forward strand.
TCCGGTGACAGTTCTTCTATTAATTCAAACAGATCTCTCCTACAGAATCGAAACCTCTCAATAAGCTCCTCGTCATTATGAATGTCCAATGGATTGCTTCTGCCCTAATTACTCTTTCCCGTCTAAATGCCCGCTCGTTGTACAGCCTATGTATTAAACGTGGCATGGTAGCGCTGGATGGAGTGAATGTAATTGATATGGAAACAGCAGAAATTTCGACTCTACACCTCCCCCTGACCAGGCGTAGGATTTACGCCCTGGTCTTAGTGAAAAGAACGCCAAGGCTAGTTGGTGCAACCGGCGTAACGGTTAGGTCGGACTTAGAACACCAAGTTACGACCAGGCGTAGTTAAGACCAGGCTTACGCCCAGTTGGTGCAACCGGCCCCGGGTGTTTAGCCAGGAGGAGGAAACTGAGACAAAGAAAGCACATTTTACCTTGAGTCCCGCGAATACAGAGGGGTGTTTGTCCCTGAGGTGCACTGTTAAGTTGGAAGTGTTCGCTGATGGTGCACACAGACTCTTGTGGCAGATCCGGCAGGTGGGGCTATGAACGTCGCTTTTGTTGTCCTTGGTGAGGAAACCAAAATACCCCCACACTTCCGACTTCACCTTCTTAGCGGGGGGTACAGGGGGGCCGGAGCCTCTGCCATTCTGCTGGTGCTGACTGTGATTGTGATAAGTGGCTGGGTGCCAGGCAAGCATGCTGGTGAGACTGGCTTCTTTTTTTTTTTTTTTTTAACATGGCGTGCTGCGCTGCGCGCCTCTCAAGGATTACAAAATGGTCAACATGGCGCACTGCGCGCCTCGCAAAGATTACAAAATGGACAATAAATTCAGGATTATGGCGATTATACGATTATGACGAATTCTGCATGATTAAATAATCGTGGGTATTTTTATCACGATTAACGATAATATCGTAAATCGTCCCATTCCTAGTTAGAGCTTTTTGATTGTATACATATTTAAGAGAGCTACATACTGTATAGTTTCCCCTAGTTTTCCTTTCTCCCCCTGCTTGCACCAATTGTGACCCCCTTTGTAAGTTCCCCCATGTTTTATTTTGTCTTTGTGGTTACCTTGTGGCCTTGGGACAGGTAAGACAGAGGCCGCTATACATTTACACGTAGTGTCTTCTTTGTTTAGTAACACTAGGCTAGGAGTGTTGCTACCCGCTGTACTTTTGGCTTAGTTTAGTTAGGTCAGCGGACATGTGGTCCAATGTGTTGGCTGTTAGCTTTGTTTGTTTCCTTGGGTTCTTTCCTTTGGCAACACTCAAGTCCCAAGGCCCAATGGTTTTGTCATTTTGTCCTGTGTTACTGTTGTGTTTTGTAATCAGCCCCATTAAACCTATGTTCACCCTTATCCATTGCTGTCGTCATTCCTTTATTGTTTCACTCACCAATTGTTTCTTCATCTACACACATAACCCGGTTAATTTTAACATCCGTTACCTTCTCCGCTACCCCTAGACAGTGGGAGTTGTAACAAGTACTAAATGGAGCACTTCACCTCCTCTAGTGATGGTGACACGGCGATAGAGCACCCCTCCTTGCTCCATCAGCCGGTCCCACTGTTTGATCAGCACCAGGACTTCTTTGGAAGCCTGCCGTCGCTCAGCTGCAGCCGGGGCCCTCTTTCTCATACAAAACGTCAGAAACTCTCGGATTACTGGATCAGCTTCCTGTAAGCATGCAAGTCAGGGGGGAGTAGCAAGGGAAAACTGAAACTGTAGCTTGGGTCACTCAATTCTCCACAACCACCTGTTGTAGTAATTCCGGGACTGATGTGCCTGGAGCTACATACTCCGATGCTTGAATGCTTGCTGGATGTTTCCTGGAAAGTGCATCTGCATTCTTGTTGTTTTGACCAGACCTGTATTTGATTGAAAAGTCAAAGGAAGCCAACTGTGCAGCCCAACGGTGCTTGGTAGCACCCAGCTTGGCTGTGGACAGGTGGCTGAGGGGATTATTGTTTGTATACACCACACACTTCTGTCCCAATAGAAAGTCCCGGAATTAGCCAGTCATAGCCCATTTAAGGGCGAGAAATTCCAATTTCATGGAGCTGTAGTTTGTCATGTTGTGTTCTGTTGGCTTAAGTCCACGGCTTGCGTAGCAATAGGTCTGACCTTACCTTGCTGTCCTTGGGATAGTACAGCACCCAGTCCGTTGTAGCTGGCATCAATCTCCAAGATGAAGGGTCATGAAAAGTTAGCATAGGCCAGGACTGGAGTTGACACCAAACTTTTTCTTTAGCCACTCGAAGCTTTGCACACACTCCTCTGTCCATGCAGCATGAAGGCTTCCACCTGATGGTTTTCGGGCTTTGGTGAGAGTGAGTTGAGCAACCAGGTGATGTAAAGGGGCTGCTAGCTTTGCAAACCCCTCAACAAAACATCTGTAATAGCTGGCAAATCCTAGAGAAGAGCGCAGCTCTGACACATGGTTAGGCCTTGGCCACCCTGCAACAGCCTCGATTTTGGCAGGATCAGTGGCTACAGCTTTTCTAGAAATGATGTGACCTAGGTAGTTCACCTTTGGTCTGAAGAAGGAGCACTTCTCCAACTTGGCTTTCAGTCCTTTTTGCTGTAGGCGACCCAACACGGCATCCATGCGTTGAATAAGCTGTCACAGTGGTAGAAAAAACAACATCATTCAAATACAACAATGATTGACCATCTTGATCCCCAAAGATTCTCTTCATCAATCTTTGGAAAGTGATTGGGGCGTTGCACAAACCAAAAGGCATCCGGTTCCACTCGAACAACCCAAAAGAGGTACAGAATGCCGTCTTTGCCTTGTCCCCCTCTGTGACAGGTACTTGATGGTACCCAGCAGCCAGGTCCAACGTGGAGAACCAGTGGGCCCCTGATAATGCCTCAAGGGATTCTTCAATACGGGGCAAGGGGAACGCATCCTTGCGAGTCTTGCTGTTCAAAAGCCGGTAGTCCACACACAACCGAATGCTGCCGCCTTTCTTTTTCACAAGCCCAATGGGAGAGGCAAAGGCGCTACTACTTTCTCTGATGACCTGTGCATCCAGAAGTTGGCGAATGTGGGCTTTTGCCAACTCATACTCTGAAGGTGGGATACGCCGATATCGCTGGCGCACTGACACATCATCTAGTAATGAAATGTCGTGAGAAATGAGGTTAGTACAACCTAAATCTCCCTCATAGGCTGAAAAGATACCACTGTATTTCTGCAGTAGCAGCCTAACTTCACACTGCTCGTCCTGAGTGAGTGCTGTTAAATCAACTGCAGCGACCTTATCCTGCACTGAACTGGTAGTCTGTGAAGAGACTGTAACTTCTACCCCCTCCTCCACAAGGTTATCAGGTGAGTTGGCAAGGTGAGCTTCACTAACAGTACCTAGAATGGTATTGGGGTATAGTACAACACACTGGGTCCCTACACTGACAATGGGAATATGTACAGTACCTTTAACCATGTGAACCAGGGCTGGAGAAGCTAATAGCCCTGCAGGCAAGCCACTGCTGCTGGGACCTGTGGCTGCCACCATTTTCAGAGTACCCCCTGGGACTCTGCAAACCCTTCCCCCTTTTACCCTTACACAACCTGAACGTTCAGGAGGGGCTTTCGTTTGGACCCAATGACACTGCTGAAGAGCCTACTGAATGGGTGTGTGGGGGCTTGTAACGCAAAAGGCAAGTCAAAGAGGGCAGGCCCATGTTGCACAAACAACTCCCCGTAACATTCTTTGATGATGTTCATTCCTAGTACACCAGGGACTAAGGATACACTATGTGGAGTGTTTCTGACACCCAACAACCCCCGTCTTTTAACAGTTTTTCCACAAAGCTGCACGTCCAATTCCAGATAACCCACATATGGAATTGCTAATCCATTTGCAGCACTTAATCTGAGCCAATTACAAGACTGGAGTTTTTCTGGGCCCCAGGGCTCAAAATGCTGCAAAAAGAAGCTCTCGGTTATCGTTGACACCATTGATATTTGGACATGCAGAAACCAATCTTTCATGACTAGCAGCCAAATTGGAGCCAGATGATCCCCCACCTGAACTTTGGCTCAAGAGTCCAGGGGGTGCAAGTTTCCCTGGTTTCTGGGGCGGGACATGGGTTGTTTGGCAGTAGGAGCTTGCTGGGGCTGTATAGCTGCATAATCCTCTCTACACTCCCTAGCAAAATGACCTGGTTTTTGACATCTTATACAGATCACCGTTTTCTTACCATGGCCTGACTGAGTTTTAGGGCCTTCCTTAAGGGCTAAAAAGCTCTTAGTGAGGTGGATCAGTTGCTCTTGCTAGTTGCGGAGGATTTCCTTCAGTTCACTCAACTCAGAAATGAAGGATCTGCCCCCTGGTGCTTGGACTGATTACCTTGTACAGTGTGCTGGTAACTAAATGCACTGGGAACAGAATAGCTTCTGTCCCTTGCAACCCCAGGCATCCCTTCTTGTTTCCATCTAATAGCTTCAGTACGGACCTCTATCAGGGTGGCGGTAGGGTGGCCCCGGACAAACTGCTTTAGTTCTCTGCAAAGGGAACAATCAAACACATGTTCAACAAACTGATCTCTCAACAACACCTCCCTATTAAGTGAACCATGAGGGTTTTTTTGTACCACCTTCTCCATCAAACACATTAATGCATGAGATAACTCTTGTAACGTTTCATCATCTCGTTGCTTCTTCCTGCAGGGACACATATGATTTTGTACACCCAAAGAGTTATTTTAATATAAGCAGAACCTTACCTGGATCTGCCTTTTCCTCTGGGGGCTGATATTTAATTTCTTCTCTTGCTTCTCCCTCCAGGTGATCATAGATGAAGGGCGCTTGGTCCGCTGGAGACAGGTGACGAGCTCGTATGCAGGCGTGGACCTCTTCAATCCACTCCCCAATGATTAGTCCTGTCCTGCCCCGAAAGAGTGGGCATTTCCGTTGGGGAAATGAATCAGTCTCTCAGTTACTAGGAGCTGAAGAGTGTCCAGGAGCTGATGGAATTGCTGAGGAGGTGCTTGGCCAAGGCTGGTTAGAGTCTCGCTCTTGACGCATGTGTTGATTCTCAGCTCGCAGCTGAGTGACCAAGTCTCTTAATTGGGCAACCTCCTCCTCCATGAGGAAACAAAACTGAAGAGGTGAAAGAAACTGTCCATGCCAGGAACTGCCCGGCACCTGCTGCTTGTTTTGTAGAAAAAAAATAAATAAACCCTAACAAACTACATTCAAATCAATTGGGTTGTGGGAAAAAAAACAAAAACTACAAGTCTCTGCCTCAAAGAAATCCTGCCGACAACGCCAAAATGTGGCAGGGCTCAGTGTAAAAGTCAATATGAACGTGGGGAAGGGGGAAATAACTAAAGAGGGACCGACAATGCCACCTGGGGAATTACACCCCAGGAAATATAGAAAAGAAAATTAAACTATGATATTACAGAAATAATAAGGACACAGGTTTGAGAACTAAAGAGGCAGAGACAATAAATATGCTAACTTTAATAATAATAATAATAACTAAATAAAGAAAACTGGAGCCAAACCAAACCACAAAACAGGGGTTATGTAACCCAGCAACCCAATGGTCAAACAATGAAACAGAAAAAGGGGAAATAACAAAAGCATACTGAACTAAAGTAGTCAAAACATAATAGCAAAACAAAAACAAAACAAAACGGCACAGCTAAAACAGAACATTAACCGTACAAAGCTGCAACAGGGGATCCTAAAAAACAAGAGACACTAACTAATAAAAGTTCAAATGGGAACTCAAAACTGTTAACCAACAGGCCGAGTTCTTCTTCTTGGTGTTTTACGGCGGGGAGCATCCACATGTTGGTGCATTATATATAACACTCACTCATTCACACTTTCTTGTTACTCTTTATCCTATCATATAAACCTGTTTCTCTCAAAAAGTCAAACAATACTTTTATATATTTCCTGTTCCTTAAACTTAAAACATTTTCCAAAGTATACACCTGCATTCCCAATTCTCTCAATTGATTTTTCATACTTTCTCTCTCTATCCCATAATCACTACAGTACATTAAGACATGTTCCACTGTCTCCTCTACCTGGCACCCCTCACATAATCCAGTAGCGTGTTTTCCTTTCAATTCCATTGTTTTATTTAGTGCACTGTGCCCCAACCTTAACCTTATCAAAATTATTTCATCCTTCCTCTGACCACTATACACTATTTTAACATTGACACTTTTTTGAATATTATATAAATATCTCCCTTTTTCCTCCATTTGTCTTGCCACATTTTGTTAACTTTTTCCCATATAAGACTTTTAAAGTGGAAATGAAGCAATGAGAACTGTGACCATTTTTTGGTTGCTTTTTCATTTTTGAAAATACATGTATTTTCATTAAACCTGAAATTCAAGTAGTTTCACTGGAAAATGACAAGTTGACAACGACTTTCGCCACTAGGGCGCGGCCATGTTTTAAAAAAGCAGGCGTGATGTCATCAGAATGGTTGGCACTTTCAAATAACCATGGCAAATCTTGGAAGAAGAACAGGGGGGTCATTTTGTGTTGCCCCTGGCTGTTCAAACGAGTATTATCGGGTAAAGAGAGTGGTAAAAATAGTTCATTTCCATGTTATTCTCTGTACAGAAGCCTAAACTGCTCCAAAAATGGTTAATTGCGTTAAAACGCATCAGCCCCCCAATGGGACCAGGGCAGAGAGTATGTAGCGACCACTTTATAGAGGCTGATTACGTTGAAGAGGGAGCTTTTGCTGAACATGGGAGATTTGTTCGCCGTCCCACCAATCGCCTGAAGCCAGATGCTGCTGCTGCAACAATTTTAAATTTTTAGTGGCTATAGTGCTGGAGACATGGACAGACCTGTCACATCGGACCCCGGGCGCTTGTTATGCGCAGAGAAAGAGCGCAGAAAACGCGCTTGCCAGGGCAGAGGAACGAGCGGTAAACGTATAGCTTCTACTACTAGAGAAAACAGAGAAATGAGTACACTTCACTAGTTTGAAGATTGTCTTATTTGCAGACTAGCTCGCTCCATGCTCTTGATAATTTCTAATCCATCGCAAAAATAATCCATTGTTATTGGAAATAATCCATGGCACGACAATTAATTGTATCATGAAATGATGCAGTAGCCCAGCTGCTGCACCCGTTTACTACTTTTCATTGCTGTAAACGACATTATCTCCTCCACATTATCTCCTCCATAAATATATATATATACATATATATGTATATATATATATATATATACATATATATATACACATATATACACACATACATGTATATATATACATATATATATATATACACACATACATGTATATATATACACATATATATATACATACATACATACATACATACATACATACATACATACATACATACATACATATACACACACATAAATATACACATATATATGTTTATATATATATATAAATATATATATATATAAATATACACATATATATGTTTATATATATATATAAATATATATATAATATAAATATACACATATATATATATATATATATATATATATATATATATATATATATATATATATATATGTATGTTAGAATGAGTAGCGTAGAGTAGCGTAAAGTAGGCAAAGCCTGTCATGAATAATTTACATTCTAACTGACAGAATATAACCGAAGCGGACGTTCACTTTATTTGAATATGCCTACGTAATTTCTGTTGATGTTTGTTTTTGTGTTTGTACAAGAACAAGGGCCGCCGTAATGTATCCTGTAGGCCTATCAGAGACAGGACTTCATTCGATTTAACTTCCTGTTCAAGTCGCAATAACGTGTTTGGATGTTCTCTGCCGAAGTGCATAACTTGTGGATTACCCGCGTTCTGAAAAATGCAGTTGCATCGTTGATGAATTGGTGAATAAACTCGGTGGTGCGAACTTCTAATGTGTGAGTAAGAGGTTTCTTTTTGTGATGGAGTAGTATCGATGATTGCATTTGTTTCGCTCAATTAGTAGTGTAAACTATTAGCAGATCCTTGCGAACCTGTTGTGGGTACAGCTGGGTACAGCTAGTTACAGTATGTGCTTGTTATGTTATGCTATGCTAGTACTGTATCGCAGCTCTACCATGATAATACATTGCAGAATAAACTGAGTATGGGGTGTAAAAAATTGCGTAGTCTCAGGGTGATCAGTGTAGTCTCCCTACTCCCCACCGCACAACCTATCAAGACTGGTGTTAGTTTACCTGCTGTTTATTGGGCGCTCCAGTGTTTCGGCTCGGATGTCCCTCAGCGACAGCATTGCGACCTCCAACACGTCTCGCTCTAATGACAGCAATTTGGCACGTCGGATTTGGACGTGATACATCTGTTATCTTTGATGAGATGTCCCAGTTTCAATTTCATGGCAGCAGACACTCTCCATGTCAGTGGACATAGGGACACAAAACCCCACATAAGCACCACCGATTGTTTCCTGTGCGCTCAGATACGTCTCTCTCGCCTTCATTCTATTTCTCCTCCATAGTCAGGCTCTGTTGGGGGCACTAAAACTCCCACTGCTCTCATGGCTCAAAAGCATAGGCAATTGGATGCCTGGCCTCATTGGTGGGTCTATCCCATTCGTCCATATCCATTTTGTTGAGGCAGTAAGCTACCTGTGAGGCTATGAGCCGCTATGTCGAATATTACCAACCATTCTCGTGACGTCATCGGTATTTCTGAAAACGAGAGATGGCGGCGCACATGGCTGAAAACGTTATAATTAATGCAACTTGTTTGTGCTTTATTCTGAATAACGGGTCATATTTCCGAATTTATTTGTATTTATGGTATATTTAAATATTTAACTAGTGCTATAGACATGTTTTATTGTTTTGCTTCATTTCCTCTTTAACTTCTGCCTTACTTATACTGATGTTCATTTCTCCTTTTTTTCTTCCCCCATGCCTTCTAAGCCATCTCATCAGCTTTCTCATTTCCCTTCACCCCTACATGAGCTAGAACCCATAAAAAATGTATCTGCCTCCCCTACTGAACGATTCTCGTAATTGACTGTAGAAATTCATACAACAACCCTTGGCGACTGCTTGAGTAAAACGACCTCATACTTGCCAAAACTGATGCTGAATTCGTACATACAGTATCACAATTTTTTCCACTGTACCAGTTGCTGTAGTTTGGTCTGTCTTTGCGAGACTACTGTACCAGAGGCTGAGTTCAGCCATCTTGGCCATTTTATCTTGCACCTGGGTGCAGGGGGAGGAGCTAAGATGGGGTTGCATTCGCAACCCCTACTGAGGTTCACTACATGAATATGACAAATAAACCATCTTGAAAAACAGCTTCATCCTTTGTTTAAAATTATGCATCTTAAAATTGACTACCGGTCTGCCAAATCTTTTTATGAATAGGGGAGACCGGGGATAGTTGTAACACGGGGTGAGTTGTAACCATGGTTGTAACACCACCAATTCCACCAATCAGGGATAGATATGAGCCATGTGACCGTTTCAGTCTCCTCCTCCTTCCTTTACGATCACTCATATTAATGGTCCACTAGTTGGCGCCATTTTTCCAGGAGTTAAGAGAGAAATCCCAATTTTTAGGTAAGAAAGTAACTTTTTTATTTTAATGTTTGTTTTCTAGTACTTTTACCGTTGGAGATAAAGTTGTATGATTTATATCAGGTCAAACTATAGTTTCTCTAGTAAAGAATGGTGTATCTCTCCCTTGTTAATGTCGACGCACCATGCCAATACAGCTAGTTTAGCAATGGATGACAGGGCGGGGTAGGTTGTAACTCATGTTTTGAACTACCACCCACTTACAAAGTTGTTACCAGAGAAGATGTTGAAGATGTTGCCCTGTTCTCAAAAAACAATAACTGTTCAGCTCTCTCTCTCTCTCTCAAGAGACACAAATACACGCACACAAAGTAGGCCTATAAACGTTATGCTTTTTATACTTTTTATAACATTAATCTGATCTTTATTCTCTATGTGAAGAATGGTTTGTATGTTATATGACTCTATTTTTTCTGTATACCTAGAGTATCTGAATGTAGCCTACCATTTTTCATGTATCGCATAATAGATGTGTGCCTGTTAAACCAAATTCTGGGCCCTGTATACAAGAGGTACTGAATGCCCCCCCCCCCCCCCATCCTAAAGATTATTATTATTTATTTGTTTTTATTCCCATGGGACCCCCTTTGCCTTGGGCCCCCCACAACTGTCCACATTACACCCACATGCACACACGGAGACACACACACACACACACACACACACACACACACACACACACACACACACACACACACACACACACACACACACACACACACACACACACACACACACACACACACACACACACACACACGCGCACATTCACACACAGGATGCATATGTCTTCATTTACAATACAGTTGAAGAATATTTTGTTTGGTGAATCTATTTTCAAACCCTGTTGTTTCTGCTTATCATTAAATCGGCATATCAAATAGTCCCATTGTTTTTTTGCATTTTGTCTACCTGTTACAACCTACCCCAGTAGGTTTTACAACCTACCCCGGTAGTGGGTTGTATCAAAGTTATACATTGTATTTATCATAATCTCACAAATTCCGTGATATTTTTGAGGAGGTTCAAATGGTTGCCACTTCAAATGGTTGTAGAAAAATGTGGGTACTTTGTTTAAAAGGTCCAGAACTGTAGCTTTAAAAAGAATTGCAGTTTTAGGTGCTGAAGAAAACTGTGTTAACTACAACCATACACCGCTCCTTGAAACAAAAAGTTTGGGAAACCCTGTTCTAGAACCACTGAACCTAGTAGGTCAGGAGATTAAGAAGAAGACCCACTTCCCAGTAGTAGGTTTAGAGAGCACTACACGCATCTTCTCGTAACTCTCGACAAGGGTGTGGCAAGCCCTGTGTTGTATATTAATTGGATAGTGAGCTCCAATTGAAAAGTAGATCCGCTAGAAAATATTGCATCCTGCTCCGTTATAAATAGTGCGCTTTGCAGTATGATATCAAAATGTGGAACAAATTAATGTGGTATATTTATGTTAACATTACAAGTCATCATTCTCTTACGTCCCATCTATTTATTAAAATTCAAACACATTTTCTACCTACTCTGTTACTAGTCTCCATGGGTTCAGAAATGATGTGTTTTTCGAGCCCATAGGTGCACTGGGATGACCTGAAGAAGTGTGCCTGCAAACTAGAGATTTACGTAACTGCATCCTAGTCTAAAATACACAATAATTATGTTCAAAATATGGTTAGGCTGAGCCGAGGCCTTCCTGTGTTAAGGGTTGGAAAGAGTCCAAGGGACCTCCATGTAGACGCTCTCAAATTTCAGCTAACAATTTTGATTACCAGATATAGGGTTACACAAAGCCTCCGCCACGTCTGACGCGAACACACCAGAAAATACAATCAAGGAAGATATCTTCCTTTATTGATCCTCAAGGGAAATTTTAGAGAATACTAATCCTTGGGTTTCGATGGTCGATCAAAATAATGCAACACCTTTGCGACTGAATGCTGTGTTTGATGTCTAAATGAAGGGTCTGATGAGGGGTTTCAGAGTTAGTTTGTTCATTTATCCTCTCCTTTGATTGAACAACATCTGATATACAGGGCAAACAAATGTAAACTGGACCAATTGGTATGTGTTTTTAATTTTAAATTTTCTGTGAATGTTGTATAATGTGTGTTAAAAAGCAAATTTGTAACTCTATATATTCGATTATTAACAAAAAAAATTAAATAATGTTTTTTCCAGCACATAATCCTATTTTGTTCCCTATTCCAGTTCTATCTTTTCCTTCCCTTGTCCAAAGCGTGCGTTTCCGCTAACCGCTGAGGAGTTGAACCTCCGGCATTACTCTGGTGTGGAGTGACCTTCCTCCTAGCCCCATCCAGCCAATCAGAGAATGGGGCCGAAAGGCAGGTGTCACCTCAAGGCCCTCCCAGCCAGAGGGAGGGAAGAGAGAGAGAGAGAGAGAGAGAGAGAGAGAGAGAGAGAGAGAGAGAGAGAGAGAGAGAGAGAGAGAGAGAGAGAGAGAGAGAGAGAGAGAGAGAGAGAGAGAGAGAGAGAGAGAGAGAGAGAGAGAGAGAGAGAGAGAAGAGAGAGAGAGAGAGAGAGAGAGAGAGAGAGAGAGAGAGAGAGGAGAGAGGGGGGGGGGGAGGGGGGGAGAGAGATAAGAGAGAGAAAAAGAGGGGTTGCAGTGGAAGGGAGTGAGGTGATTGAGAGGGAGGGAGTAAGGCGGTGGAGGGAGAGACAAATTAAAGAAAATGGTGACAGACGACACATGATAGTGTGCAGTGGGAGCAGACAGAGAGGGATTGTGTGGGTTGGTGCCTGTGAGAAGAACAGGAAACCCTATCCTCCCTGGAAAGTTAAAATGTCTAAATGACGGTAGAAAATAACAACGTCAAGACTGCCTGGTACAGTTAAATTGCATTTTGAAAGTTTGTGTTGTATTAATGTAGACAATCTATGTATTGTAATTATTTTAATGTATGAAGGTTCATAAGTCCTTCACAGGAAATTTGTCAGAGTGAGACACAGCATCAGTACTTTACACTTATTTATTCACCACATATTCACCTGAAGGCCCACAATTAGTGTCTGACCCATTTTAATTGGGATGCCAATTGGCAGAGTAAAATACATTTTAGTGCTAGTATATGTGAATTCATATTCCGATTACAATAGATGAGTTATTTTTTTGCTCCATGGGTCTAATGTGCTCAGATGCTGTGGGCAGGGCTGTTTACCCCCTTTCTTCAAACCTACCTGGATGCCCTCACCCTCGGCCGCGTGCATTGTGTCAAAACGGAAATACAAGGAATAATTAACTAACGTCGGCTTCACCAAAGCCATTCAAAATGCAGAGAGGCTTCAATGTGTCTTATGTTGTGAGGTACTCTGTAAGAGAGCTTCACAATGAAGAAGTTGCATTATCAGTATTGTTAAAAAAAAGTCACTAATGTGTGTCTTTGAGTAGCATTTAAATTGTTTGTTTTGTGTGTCTCATAATTGGTGACTGGTGTGTTGCTGGCTGACTGCGTCTTTGTCCTTATTTTTTAGTGCAACTTTGTTATGAGGTTGTGAGAAATGTAGCATTACACATACGTTCAATTTGATTATTGTGCAATGTTCTTTTTTAATTACATTAAGAATTGTCATATACATTTTAAATTCATGGTTCTTTATGTTCTGCAAGTCACAATCTGTCTTTCTGAGTTTGGGTCCCAGGGAGAGTCTCGAGCTGAAACATTTGGGGAACCCCTGCTATAGGCCATCATCAGGCTGGCTTTCTAAGGAACGTGCCCCGCCCATTTGATACTGTTAGCCCCTCCCACTCTCAGCATCAGGTGGTCCTGACGATGTTGTGTTGCATTATCAGCGGTTTCATATCTGCCTCTTCCTCACTCTCCCTCTCAAAAACATATAAAATATATATAATACATATACACCCCCGCTCACTGACTCTCGGGGCGTGCACACACACGTGGGGGGAGCCCCGTAGGGACATCATATCCTGCAGGGAGCACCCCTCCTGGGCACTAATGAAGTCATTTTGTTGATGATTTGTTGTTCAGCTACTTAAAACAACTTCAAACACACTGCAGTCTCTCAGAGGGTAAACTTTCTAGTGTGTGTGTGTGTTCAGCAGATCCCCCTACATAAATGCACACACCTCATTCAGTCAGTGTGTGTGTGTGTGTGTGTGTGTGTGTGTGTGTGTGTGTGTGTGTGTGTGTGTGTGTGTGTGTGTGTGTGTGTGTGTGTGTGTGTGTGTGTGTGTGTGTGTGTGTGTGTGTGTGTGTGTGTGTGTGTGATTATAAGTAGAAAGTAGAGAACTTTGACATTTCTAATCTCAAATAAGTGCATTTTGTTCAACATTAGGCTACTAGATGATATGATGTATGATGTAATGCAAAGAAGTCTGCATTTGTGACTATAGTCCCACTAAAAACGGAAGTTTGCCAGGGATACTCATGGTCACATTGTTCAAAAGATGAATTACTTATTTTTAAATTTTGTCTTTCAATTACTGAAGAAAATCTGTAGCTATAGAGCCCTGGGGTAATAATCAGAATGTGGGTTTAAATTAGGAGAAAATTATTTGTTTTTTTTCAGCTTATCTATCTTTTGAGAATGGGCAGTAAATAGCACAAGCAATTCTTTTTTTAAACAAAGCAACCTTGTCACTTCCATGACCTCCAGAAGGCCCTGAGCTCTTCCCACAGGCTCGACTGACCCTCAACACACACTAAAGTTACACAATACTGGCGCTTCAAGCTTGGGAAGAGAAAGAATAACCCCCTGGTCGACCATCCGTCATGCGGCGTTTTACAGTATATTCAGACCACAGTTTGCTACTCTTGAGACCTCAAAACCTTAAATCTTTTAAGTGGACTTTGCAGCACTGAATTCCGTTTTCATTGCCTGTGCACATTGATACGTGCATGCACAGAGCCTACCCAGGCAAAGCCATTAAGTGTTTAATGCTTCTTATAAGTTTGGATATGTGGATTATGTTGGTTTACATTGTGTGTGGATAAGTGAACATATGTTGTTTAAAAGTATATTGGATGTTGATGTCAATTATAAATATGCATTCATCATGTAATCACTAAAATTGCTAATTGGTTGTACTCAAGAGGGAGGGATTGGGTTTATAAGAGCTTAGATCCCTTCAGTGTTTTGTGAGCGAAGGAGACAGCGGGACAATTATGCAGAGCAAGAGAAAGCAAACTATCAGCATCATTGTATATATTGTGATTATTGTACACAGTTTTTATAGTTTTGTGGTGGTTGTTGTAATCCCTGTGTCTTTTGGATGGGGTTTTGGGTTATGTCAGGGGCGAGCGCCTATTAAGAAATGTATTTAATTTGCATTTGCCTTTGAGTGCTGGGATCCGTATGTAAGGAAATGTGTTAGCCCTTGTTGTTTCAGCGGCCCTCCTCTATATATTTATAGTCCATAGCCTCTGGACTGTTTGTGTGTATCCCTTCCATTGGTTCGTGATCATCAATGTCCTACACACTCACACACACACAACAATTACACACACGTCACACACAAAACACTGTCCTAACATATTACCCATCATGCCTTGATAACCAGCGGTGCCAAGCGATGGTTGGTGCACTTGATGTCATTGTTAAGCCAGGCAAGCATGTCCACATCTGCCTCTGGTACTGAACCCATTGTCTCATTCAATATTTCCCGATAGATATCATAACTTGTTGGGTTTCCATTAGAACACTTTCAACGTACTGACAGGTGTGTCCTTACTTTTACAAAATGTATCCATGGTGGGCAAAAACAAAATCATTTAATGATTTGAACAGAATTTGACACATCCCCAATGAAATAATAAAAATGATGTGCTTATCTTGCATTCAATGTGCATGCCTTGGTACTTTTAAAATAACATTTTATTTTGCAGGAATGTTATCATTTGAACAGGATTTGTTGGCAGTTGGCTGTACTTTAAATACCTTTTTAATTGTATTTGATCATCATCATTTCCAAAGAAAACACACTTGAGAATTGACATTAGACATAATTATGAAACCAAGAATGCTTTTCCTTCTTCAACTTGTGGTTCATTTTCATGAAGCCTTTCAGCACCACCATAGAGATGACTGGATGCTGCTGGACAGGGGAGACAGATGGAGGACATCCACATGCTTTCCTCTCTCTAAGTATCACGTGCATGAACGTATGACGATGGCTCTTTGGTTCAGCAGCCATCACGTCACATTCCAACACACTCACAGTTCACAGAGCCAGCTGAAGGGCGATGGGGCAAACACATCCAGAGAGGAGCAAATAGCTCCAAGTAGTCTGAGTCTCTCTATCTCTCTCTCTCCCCTCCACTCTCTCTGGCTGTCTGTCTAATTATGTCGTACAAATGCAGAACTTGAATACTATGAATACAAATACTCACACACACACACCAGCATAGTTGTAACGTGTCAGGCTGTCTGATAGAACCTGTGTACAGAAGTGGACATGTTTATTGTTTATATGTTTTATTATTTAATGCAATAATGCAATGCATTGTTCTTTCTTTAGATATGTTGACATTGTGTGGTATGGTATTTATTTTTTGTGATTGATTATGGACAAGCAAGCAACAGTGGTTGGTGCATCTGCCCCCTGTGCAGCTTTTTAGAATTTGCATAGGGTTAGCATTATAAATTAGCATATGGTTAGTATTAGCATGAACTCTCATCATCTGAGGAGGGGTGATGCGTCAGTCCCTGACTCATCAGAAAGCCCCTCATGAGCCATTCTTCACAACATGCGACCTGTGTGTTAAACCAAAGGCTGTCGTTTTCATGGCTATATATATGTCAAAGAACCTCACCTAGTGGAATATCCTACACACATATTAACGTTTAAATGTCACATGCATGGATGCCACGTACACACACACAAAACGGCGTAGCTTAAGTTTGGGTATTTTCACAGGTTTTTTAGTGCAAATCATTTTCGGGGTAGGCCTGAATCAAGTGATCCTAAACACCATCGCAAATTACAGATGTTTCTTTATTACATTATTTATGGGGTGAGAGAATGTGTTGCTGCGCTGTCTCCACAGTGTGGTATATTATTGCACTTTAGTTCATACTAAAGAATATAAACGTGATAGGAACTGTGTTGGGGGGAGATTTTAGTCAGGTGCACAGGAAGTTTTGGTCACATGCTGTTTGGAGGCTGCTGCTCATTCAATAAAGTGGTAGTCAGTTAACAGAGAACTCGTTTGTGTTATTATCCAGTAAACACGACATGGTGTCAGCTGTTATACTGAACCAAGAAAAAGTAAAAGATGATCCACCTGGAAGGATATACAAGAAGACCGGTGAGCGTCGCAGATGAGTGAAAGTGGAGACGAGCGTAGCTAGGAAGGAGCTAGCACTAGCACGATGGCTAACACGCACGGCACTACGTTTAACATCCAGCCACCGGAGCCCTTTGATTTTTTGATATTTATCCTGTGCTGACAATAACAGAACAAGTTTTAGACACATAACTTGTGCCTAAACACTTCCTAGAAAAGATGTTTCAGACTGGCACTGTGTTTGGTCAATGTGTCATGTTTTAACATTATGTTTAACGTTACTTGGTAGAAAGTACGAAGCTGATAGTCCGCTTCGCCGCCATTTCCATTGTTTTTGATGCCGGTAATGTGAAATCTGTGGATTTGCGCGATAACTCCAAAGACCCGCCTCTTTTCACATTAGCCTATCACAGTGGTCATTCGCCCCCCCCCCCGCTCTCACACCATTGGCCAGCTGTCTCCTTTTGGAGTAAATGTCGCTTAGCAAACCAGGCTCATTTTTGCATTACCGCCAACTAGTGGACTGTAAGTTTGTCAGCAAAAAAAATAAAATTAAAAAAAATCGGCAAATTTACTTGTCGCGCATGCGCGAGTAGATTAAAGATTTACTCGCACTGTCACAGATTTTGGTCGCAAAATGCGACCATTTGGTCGCAGTCTGGAGCCCTGCCTACTCTGCAGTGGCTTAGGTGAAATACAACAAACATACGTCATCAAGCATAAACCCGGTGCTGTGCCATTTTCTGTGAAAATCCCCAGGAGATTTCCTATACTGTTGGTTGGTAAAGTCAAAGAAGAACTCCAGCACATGAAACGTCCGGGCGTCATCAGCCGTGTGGAGAAGCCGACTGAGTGGTGTGCCAGCATGGTGGTTGTGCCCAAGAAAGATAAGGAGTCTGTGCGATTGTGTGTGGATCTGACCGGCTTGAACGTGTCTAGCAGAAACAGACAAACCACTCTGTGACCTCCTCTCCTCAAACTGTTGGGTCTGGGACGTGGACCAGGTAATGGCATTAAAATCGCTGAAGAGAGCACTGTCTTCTCCTCCAGTCCTTGCTATGCATGACCCGAACAGAGAGACCAAAGTGTCTGCCAATGCATCATCATATGGGCTGGGTGGCGTTCTTCTTCAAAAGTGGGAGGAGGAATGGAGGCCTGTGGCTTATGCATCGCGGTCGCTAACTCCACCTGAGCAATGGTATGCACAAGTGGACAAGGAGTCTCTTGGCCTCACATGGGCCTGTGAACGGTTCAGGGATTTCCTCATAGAGAAACAGTTCTGCATGGAGACTGACCATAAACCCCTTCTCAGCCTACTTGGAGCACAAGCACTGGATCTGTTGCCGCCGAGAATCCAGCGCTTCAGGATGAGACTGATGCGGTATTCATACTCCATTGTGCACCAGAAAAATCACTTTGGACAGCAGACACACTGTCATGCTCACCTGTGATATCACGCATGTCTACAGAGGAACAGGGGCTGATAGAGAGTACCAACATTTATGTAGACACTGTCATAGAAGGACTACCTGTAAGTCCCATGTATTTGGAAAGTCTGAAAGAGCAGCTTAAAGTTAACAGTGTCTGCTCACGTGCCATGACCCTGTGCACAGAAGGATGGCCAGCACATGCGAAACAGGAACCTGTACTGAAAAACTACTGGCCAGAGCAAGCTACGCTCACAGTGAAAGACGGCATTGCTGAAAGACACAAGGCTTGTTATATCTGTTGCAATGAGGAAAGACGTGTTAGCGAAATTGCATGAAGGACATCAGGGTGTGGAGAAGTGCAAAAGTCATGCTCGTCTGTCTGTGTGGTGGCCTGGTCTCAGTCAGCAAATAAACAAAATGGTACTCAACTGCAGAGCATGCATACAAGAGCGACAGAATCGCAAGGAGCCACTCATGCCATCAGAATGCCCAGAAAGACCATGGCAAAAGTTGTGGGTGGACCTGTTCCTCCTGGGGAGCAAAACTTACCTGCT
Source organism: Melanogrammus aeglefinus (assembly GCA_900291075.1). NCBI lineage: Eukaryota > Metazoa > Chordata > Actinopteri > Gadiformes > Gadidae > Melanogrammus > Melanogrammus aeglefinus. The sequence goes on from OLKM01001658.1 coordinate 106,238, forward strand.
CGTGGTTGAATACTTTTCCAGGTATGTTTAGTTTGCACAGTTATCGCACACCAGGTCCACCAATGTCATCGTCCATCTCAAGTCAATTTTTGCCAGGCATATTCCTGAGGTCACGTCACCAGCAGCCCAAGTTTTCCGCAAAATAATGGTGAAGTGGAACGAGCAGTGCAGACTGTCAAAAACCTGCTCAAGAAGGCAGCAGACCCCTACCTGGCTCTACTCACCTATAGAGCCACACCCCTTCAGAGTAGATACAGCCCAGCTCAACTCCTTATGGGTTGGCGTCTTCGCACCACAGTGCCAATCCTTCCCACTAAGCTGGACCCTGCACTGCCTGATGGTGTAGCTTTCGCTATGGAGGAAAGAGAGAAGAGGAGGTCAGACGCTGAAACCTACAAGAGGCGTCACCGTGTCAAAGCTCTCAGTGCCCTGACAGCGGAAGAACGGGTATGGGTAACTGAGACAAAGACATCAGGAACCATTCCACTCCAAGGTCCTACTTGGTGGATCTACGCAACCGCAGTCATCTGATAACTCTATATACACCTACAAAAGACAGAGGTTCTCCAACACAGCAAATACCATAGACAACTCCTGAGCAGGCTCCTGTGACACCTGCTGTGACAACTCATGTTTCACCTGCAGAGACTTCTACTCTCAGAACCAGGTCAGGAAGAGCTGAATGTGGCAGGTTGAGCTATACCTCTGGCTGTTCTTGGGGTATGATTGGCCGAGCCATAGACATCCTGATTAGGGGGGTGGACTGTATTGGAATATAAGGTCGGTAGACTTCATCAGAAGGGATATGTCCTGCCCGTTTTTTTTCTTCTGGGGCGTCCATTACTCGGTGGCATAGGCTGGAAGTTGGCTGCTTTACATGCCGTTCATCTGAAACTTGTTGCAAGTTAGGTACTGGTTTGGGATCACCTGGAGGTAGGTTGCTTGTAAACTAAAAGCCATCTCTTCTACGGTTGTGTTGTTAGCAATAGATGAGCTACGACTTCGCTCTCCATGCTCACTCGGTTTAACTTTGTTCAATAGGGGGATTATTTATTTATCAACACGGCAGATGCGCGCGCAGAATGATCGCAAAAAGAAAATTTGTTTCAACGGTAGCCATGGTTATCGCTCTGTGGTTAATTTGCAGTTGCGGAGCTGTCAGCTTACTGTTACATTAAACTGTAATCAGAAAACGAGGTTATATGCTATGGACCCTATAGTATCTCTGGTATAAAGGCTGGGACGAATTTCGAATTCTAAATATGTATACTTTGTGTTGAAAATATAGACTGTCACGATTCCTATTGAAACAAATGGCACAGTGATTATTCTTCAAAAGGAGCTGATAAATTCTGAAAAATTAGTTAAACTTTTATCAGACAAAGCGATTATATGCTATAGACCCTAGAGTATCTGTGGTATAAATGCTGGGACAAATTTTGAAATATAAATATGTACAATCATCCATAACGTTAGCTCTCTGGCTCGATCAGCGGACTAGAATACCTCCTAGAATCATTGCTTGTTGTGTTGGCCAGAAACGGAAAGGGGGCTGTTTACGTTTGTTTGGTTGTAGTCTTTTCATTCGGTTCTCTGTCTCAACAGTAGGGCTAGAACCGAGCAAAAAGACTACAACCAAACGAGAATATCCCCCCTTTCTGTTTCCGGCCAACGAGCAATGAGTCTTCTAACAGATATCAATGGGATTTATAAAATACGCTAAATGTGCAATAAAACATAGAAACTGTATTTTGCTACGATACTTGATTCAACCACTCTATTTCATCCTAGACAAACCAGAAAGGGGGCTCAATGTTCAAAATACCAGAAAACAATAATAGCTCATAGCAACATATTGAAAAAAAAAATTTGGAACTGTGAAATTAGTTCAAAATTTTGAATTATGAATGTTTAACTGAACTAGTTCAATTTAAAATTTGTGAAGTGAAATTTTAACTAGTTCACGTAGAAAGTGAACTTTCCCAACACTGGTTGCACCTGGTAGACTTAACCTGTAAACTAAAAAAAATAAAAAAAAGAGGAAATACTGTGATACTGTGTACTGTTTGTGTTTTAGTTTTGTGCACTTGAGAGTAATTCGAATTAACAGTATTTTGTTTTGTTGTTAAATAATTTGCCTTTATTTACTTAGTTCATAATAATAATATAACGTGATAGGAACCTATGGGTTGGGGGGATGTTTTAGTCAGGTGCAAGGGAAGTGTTGGTCACGTGCTGTTTGAAGGCTGCTGCTCATTCAATAAAGTCAGTTAACAGAGAACTTGTGTGTGTTATTTTCCAGTAAGCACGACACACAGAGACAACGCAGGATATCATCATGAGCAGTTCTAACTGGAGTGAAAGTGAAATCAGCAAGTTGCTGATCATGTGAGAGAAGGTGATGCAGTCATATTAAACAAAGCCGTTGAAAGATAGTTTGACCTATGAGAGAGACGCAGAGGAACTGTACTTACGAGGCTTTTGTCAGGAGAAAAAACAAGTGGTCAGCAAAATAAAGAATATGTTTGCATTTTTGCACTTGTAACTAGTTAATCACGTTTGTAGCCTACACTCGGACGTGAACTTATTCTTGCATGCGGGTGTCTCCATTCATAAAATAATAAAAACATTCCGTAGTAGGCCTACTAGTTAGGGAAAGTTCAGGTATTTTTTTTGGGCATTTCCTGAAATAATTTATTAACAATATTTTTTTACCATATAGGTGTCTAGTAAAATCTTCAAATTTATCCATGGCCAAATCTTCTGGAAGTAGCCTTGAGAGCCAATCAAAGTGGGGGTGCCCAGAGGGCCTGGGTAAAAATAGTGGAAAAAAATTATACCAAATAGTGTCTTTTGAGATGGCTAACTAGGGGGGTTTAGGGGTGTTGAATATCCCAGTCATTAGTTTTGAGTAAAAATGACTCAAAATCTATAAAAAAAATGATTAATTGAACAATTACAAATCAAAACTTGCGTTATCAGTTGACATTTTAACAAACCTCATCCAACTCCCCTGCATCTACCTCACTACTATTATCATCTGGCTGGTTGATGTTCTGGCAAGAGTTACCATGACAGTTCCCACAAGCAGAAATACATTTGACTCCTTGCTTTTTACAGCAGCATCTGAGAGTGCCACAGTCACCTACACAGTTGCAGCTGACTAACTTCAGAAGGTGGTCCGATGCAGAATGGATCTGTTGTAGGGACTGGTGCATAACCTTGTTTTCCTTGTTTCCATCCATACTCAAGGACATCCAGTGATGGACTTTGTAGCCAATCTCTGGTCTGGAGATATGCCTGCAGAGAGTACTGTACTGCAGCTCCTGTAGTTGGAGGCAGTTTCTCCATCTTGATGCTCCCAGCTGCGGCCCGCTTGCTAAAGATATCAAATAAAGTCTTCCAAATCTTCAGATGGATTTATGCAGAATATGATCTTGAACAATTCATAGCCAGCTTTGGTGATGTCACTTTTTTGGCTCTGATGTCACTGAACACATCCATGACCCGCTCTGATTTGTCAGTCTTGCAGAGCTTGCTGAGCAAAGTTGGTTTGCTAAACCCAGAAATTGCTGATACGGTATCACAGCAAGAGAAGCTATGTAGGAATATAAGGTATGACGGTTCCTCTCCGGGAGTGCCTCTCGAATTTTTCCGACATCATAAGATGGTCTCAGCAAGGAGCAGAATGAGCTGGGCCTTGTTGTTCTTGTTGTCAAGAAACTTTTCCTGTGGAACAATGCTTTTTTTTTGGTATTTTTTAAGCATTACAACATTGATGCCCTTATTGCAGAAGATACAAACATTACGGTAGACCAGGTGTGCTGATGGGGTTTGGGATGTGGAGCTGCTAGCACTTGAAGTACTTGGCCCAGACAGTACGTTGCGTCGTTTCATCCTGTATGATCGTTGGTCCTGAGCATCTTGTCCTACGGATGGATGAAAGACAATTTTGTGAGCTTTTCTTCATGCCACAAAATGTTGTTGGAATGATGAGTTGAAAGGAATGAATGACAGAAAGTGGCAACAACATTAGAGGTGGGAATCCTGACGGGACTTGCGATCATAAATATCCCGCTGCTTCGGGTTTTCCTTTGTAGGCGCGTTGAGAGGAGGAGCGGGCGAATCCGTTGTCAGTGTGCATACGTCAGTGATACGCGGGTTTATCCAATAAGTGGTAGTGCACCCAGCCGGTGCACCATTGGCATTTAGCCTATGCGCGCTTGTCTCTGTGTGCGTGTCCGTGTGTGAACGAGAATGACAGGGAGAAAGAATGCTATGCGGAGATGAATGAACGGACCAATATTTATGTTTCAAAATAGCATAAAAATAACTGTTGTAGTAGGCTATGCCATTAAAATAATAATAATGACAATAATAAACTCGAGCAAAGTAGGCTATATCCCAGCCTTCCAAAACAAAATCTTGGTTTAGGGTAGGCCTAAATGAGGACGCTGGTGAAATTATTTGGGAAAGAACAGCTGATACAGCGGTAATAAGTTGTATTTAAATTAATGCATCTGCAAACACCTTAGGGCAAACACATATTTTCTTGACACAGACATTGTGTACAAGCCCATAACTTTAGGATTGATGAGTATTTGACAGTAAGAAATTGTTTTACCGCGAGTGAGTGTTAAAAAAGAATGAATGAAAGCGAGCGTGCGTGCGTATCTGCATACATCTGTTGAAACACACACTAAACACAAAAAATCCAAATACTTCATTTCAATGCATAAATATTCAGTGCTCAGAATTCAATGGCTTTTTATTTTCAAGATCCGATGGCACAGATTTACTCCCATAGAACCAAGAAAGCCTGCGCCGTGACGAACGGGGGATTTTTGATCACACATTCGACTTCGCTATTGCACAAACATGAACCCACTCATGAACTGCTTGCTGCCATGTTTATTGTTTAATGGGGTAGAAGGGTCCCATGGACTATACGTCATCCAGCTCAGGATGCATATCCGTGCTTGTGCGCGTGCCGGCTCATTAGCATCTGTACTGTGGCCTGAGCACACCTCTGAAGTATACTCAGGCCATGGAATTGAACTGTAGGCCTACTTGTGTACGGATGGTGTGCTCACACTAGGCAAACGATCTAGACTTTAGGGGACAAATGTACTTGAGTACGCTACAGATGGTCTAGTGTGAGTGCACCCTTAATCTATCAACCGTTTTTTATTTTTTCAAGCTGAGCAACACAACAAACATTCGGATACATAGCTTCATGATCACTCTCCAAGAACTGGGAATCTCAGGCCCTGCACTCGCCCTGTTCACACCCTACCTCACGGATCGCACTTGCAGGGTGAGGGTGACCTGTGCCGTGTTCCAATATTCATATTATCCGTACTTACTAGCCTTAGTTTGAGTACGTAGGGCGTTCCAATCAGATCGGGCGAAAATAGGTGTACTGAAAGGACCCTGATGGTGTACTCAAAATGGTCAAATCGCGAAGTGTGGATCGATGTACACTTTTTATACTCAACGGCAGACATCTTAGCTACGTGGCGAAAATGTGCGGAGCCAGGCTGAGCCAAAGTCGGCTCATTTTCCACATAGCCTGCATTAACAGAGTCATTTTGTAGTTTTTATAGCTTTTATAGCTGCTAGGCGTAAAGAGTTCACCGTTCAAAGCGGAATGTTTATTCGCTCGGTGCAAGAAGCTACTTCCGTTCTACTTCCGCTCCCTCGATTGTGATGTTCAGTACTTCCGGCACGATGGCGATGTTTTTCACCAGATGTTTACAAGACCTGCCCAAACTGACCATATCAGACGTCCACAGACTTGTCCAAAAAGGATGCGTTGCCCCCCGGAGTAAACGGGAAAAGGGGTACAAGATGTACCTCTCGAGTTATATTGACAATTTTGAAGGTAAGTTCCAAACTGACATCAGAATACGTTCACATTGTGCCATTGCTAGGTAGCTAGCTTGGTTCAGAAAACTAGAGACAAATCACGCAGTTACTAGTTACTTTTCGAGCATCAGGTTGTTTGATCGACTGTACTGTGTTGAAAAGAAGTCCAGTGTGTTTTGTTTCACATTACATGAATGACGTTGAATTCCCACAGTGTCAAATAAAGACCCTGTGGGGAGGGTGACCGTCAGGGCCGTCTGCTATAGGTCCATGCGCATTCATGGAGAAGCCTCACGACGTCAGAGTAGGGTGGAATACATGTGTTTAATCAGTTCAAGTTCAAGATTCTGGGGTGTTTTTGTGGCTATAGTTGGCGATGTGGATTTAGAACAACAATAATTCATCTCGAGTCTGTTTATTTTACTTAAACCTGAACTATACTTGGACATGGACACCCCAGAAACCGGTTGTTATTGCTCCTGTTCTTTGGAGCATACGTTTAAGTATGCCTTTTCATGGTGGGAACATTTGTCAGTGTGAGGTAAGAGCTAATTTTGTACCCTCAGTCTAGGCTATCATAAATCCTCAAGAAAAGACAGAGATTCAATTAGAAAACAGGCTGTGCAGCCTAAATAAATAAAACCCTCTGGCCACAATTGAGGATTTTACGGTATATCTAACCTGTTCAATTCTGTACTGCTCTGTTCTTTGGAGTACAAGTTTAGTAGGGCCTTTACATGATGGGTACATTAGTCAGTGAGAGGTAAGAGCTGACTTTGTATCCTCAATCTAGGCCATACTAATCAGTTCAATGCTCTATTAATACTAAACTGTATTATTTAAATAATAATTATAATACTAAAATCATGTTTTATCCATAGATCACTTTTGAGGACAGCACTCAGCCACAGATTCAAATAGCTGCGGCTGAGTGTTCTTGTGTGGCTGGAACTGCTCTCTGCAATCACAGTGTTGCACTGCTGTACCAGAGCACGAAATACTCGGCATTGCAACTGAAAGCAGTTCCGCCAGTCCTCAGCTGCACTGAAACTGAGCAGCAGTGGCATATGCCCCGAAAACTGGTTAGAACTTAAGAACTAAGGCTAATCACAAATTGTTAATGTTATATGGATTTTTGAATTTGATTTAAACTTTACCCGCTTTCTTGATAGGGTGTGAAACCTGGCAGAGTGAGTTATATGGTATTTCTCTCAACCAAACCAAAGTCGAGACAGTACACAGCTGCTGATGGTGTGAGGTAATATTCATTGTAAGTACAAATTATATCTGCAGTCATTGTGTCAGATTGTTTTGTATAAAAGAGTTATTGGTTTTTTTTTTTAATTATGATGTAACTGTTTCAAAAGGAGCAATCGCTACAAAAGCAGTGCGGTGGGACTTGCCAAGACCCAGAATATGTCCTGAAGGTTGACGAGGGCATTACCAAGGACTTCATGGCAGACCTTGCACCATTAATCACCACGCTCTCCATAAGTCCTGGTGTCCCCCTTGTCAATTCCACTTTTGGGAGCATTCAAGATGGAGATGGTGGGGTTTAGACAGCTCTGATGAAGAGGGGGCTTGCACTGGAGCCAGTAGCTATTCAGGAGTATGCCCACATTAAAAACATCAGCTACTGGCCATCAGGATTTGTCATCCATCCAGATGCTCCCTGGCTCGGTTCTTCTCCAGATGGGGTCATTTTTGATCCCACGGAGGCACCACCATTTGGGCTGGTGGAGGTGAAGTGTCCTAACGTGAAGAGCTGCGTGGACTGCGGGTACCTGCGCATGCAGAATGGCGCCCTCCGTCTGGAGCCAAGCCACAGCTACTACTGGCAGGTGCAAGGCCAGCTGCATATCACAGGGATGCAGTGGTGTGATTTTGTGGTTTTTGCAGAGGATGATGTTCTTGTGCAAAGAATTTATAAAGATGCTGAGGTTGCCTGGGTCATAAGGGAGAGGGGGGATTATTTATTTTTCTATCATTTCTTAATCTGATCTTTTTTAAATGAATGTTTCATTCAGAGACCATACCCTTCGAACTGATTGAAATAGAGTGTCACTATGTGGATGTGATATGATCATATGAAAGTGTTGTTCATCTTTCCTTATTAATTCTACATATATTCTAGTGTCATCTAATGATCATCTGGTTTTCATTTCAGTCCTTTAAAACCCAAAAGCTGGTTATGCTGCTCAGTAATACAGTGGCGAACAGCAGACAGGCAAATTACAAAACACAAAATTGGTCTGTCTCAGTGTACAGTTCACCCAGCGCTGACAGGGTGCAGCGCCAGGCGGCAGACACGCTGGATAAGACTACGATCACTAGCAACAGACTCTTTTTTCTCTCTTTTTATATTACAGGAAAGTATTACAAAGGAACAAAGTTACAATGATATCGGGCCCTGTCTCAGTAAAATAACGTAAAGCAGCACCATACATTAGAAATCTATGACACTCTTTATTTACTGAGTTGCCCATGCCTTCACTAAAGGCCCATTTGGTAGTTGACTCAGGAAGCATGCCACACTGAACAGTTCATCGATGTTCCCACATATAGATAATGGTATGGCCTTGCCAAACAGTTTATTCTCTTTTATTCTCTGATACACTCCGCACATGCACTCTCAACGTGCAATGCCTGTGTCTGTCTAAACATCCTCACGACTCATTTTGTTTGTTCCTGAGAAATGCAGGCGGTAAACCATAAAGGAACAAGGTCGCCACGAGACCCTTTGTCTACCATGATTGCCATACCTGGCTTCAACAGCTTCACAATCCCAACAACTTTCAAAATCTCCCGGGTCACTCATAGAGCCTGCTACAGTCCCAGACACAAAGGTGACAGCAACAGTGGGGGTGCCATGCCACAGGCCTTGAAGATTTGTAGGTCGAACACGCTCATCTCGCCGGACAGAGAGGAATGGTGATCTGACAAAGATATTCATAACTTCTGTCCCACGCCTCCCTTGTATTTTTTGTATCTGCAAAGCTGCAAACTCAGGTGGCAGGTGAGCTCTTCAACTACCTTGGAGGACCAAGGCGCTTGCATTCCCAGCCAGGCAGTACAGGAAGTGGGCCATCGTAGTTTGAGTGCGACCTGCTGTCGTGCAAGGTGTGACCTCTTCTGCAAGGTTCCTCCGAGGAAAACCCCACTGACGGTACATCAGGAACAGCGGAAACCGTCATAGGGTCTCGAGTTTCCTGTTGAGACATACCACAACATTAAACATTAACACCTAAAAACATAAAACTAAAACATATCAAACAAAACATACCACATAAACCACCGTTGTCCTGACTGCTAGCAGAGCTGTCTGGCGCTGAGGTTGTGGGCGCTTTGGTGGGTCGCCGGGTTCAATTAGTCTCCAAATGCCATGAAACTTCTGTAGGAGCAAGACCTAGGTGTAGCGCCGTCCTCATTCTGTGCGAGAAGGTTATCCAAAGCCCTGATGATTGGATCTCCACGCCTGTTGAGTACCCCGATCTACGACCGGTCACGAGGCCTCGTTTCGTCTGACAAATTATTAGCCTCGCTCCTGTTTGGGGTTAGTTGTCCTCTGCATATGAGTAGCACAATAAGGGTCTTCACA
>OLKM01001659.1:0-17500 GCA_900291075.1 Melanogrammus aeglefinus
TTGAATGTCAGATAAACACAGTAGAAGCAGATTTCAACTGCTTGTAAATGGGTAACTATCAACATCATACTGTGGTTAATAGGGGCCTTTAAAATTAGCTCAATTAGCTCAGCCAAGAATCTATACAGTAATCACAACTCTAAAGCCGGAAGAGCAGAGCCACAATAAATAAGGCCTTTACAAAACTTAAGCACTTCATTGTTATGATAAAGGATCCAAAACGTTAACCGATAGATCAGGCAATAAGTTGAGGTGTCAATTCACTTTGTATTGCTTGTTATTGCATTGTAATAACATAATACAATGTACTAAATCTATCGGGTACACATTCACTCTGCATTAAAAAAAATAAATGTACACATTGTAATTGTGTTATTATCGACACTAGAATTAACAGCATGGCCCATGACCACTCCATTGGTGCAGCGCGTGTGATTGTGCTTATCACCTACAATTATTAGAAGGTACCACATTCAGTAGAATTCAGACTGCTGTTATGTGTTGTATGAAGTAATTACCCTCCAGGTTTGATGAGGAAGCTCCCGAGCCTCAGCAGGGTGTTCAGTGCAGTTCCCGGGCATGGAGTGTCAGGGTGGTCTCCCGCTTGACATCATCAGCTCGGTCAGCATGGGAGCAGTGCGGAGGCTCCTCCTGGGAGACTGGGGGGGGGGGGGATGTATTAGATTGTCCCACGTCACAGCATTCGTCTCAGCGCACTGTTTGTGTTGTGTAATTTCCACAATGCCTAGGTCTTAAAAGTTTTAAATAAGTGAGGAAGTTAAACAAGCAGCTTAGCCATATTGAACTTAAGTACTGAACAAATCCATTACTCTTCTTTCAGCTCACTTAACATTCTTGCAACCCAAACTACAATTAGCTTCATTTTTTCCCACATTAAACTGGTATTTCTTACCATAGGAATTCCCACTCATAGACTTGCATCCTTTAACACATCCTATATCCCGAACGCACACAGCCCCCTAGGCAACCTGCTCCTCACCTCCAATGAGCTCAACAGATCATGGCCTGCGCTCCGATTGGGCCACCGTCAGGTCGTACTGAGAGCGTTCTTGCCGGATGGTAGGACAGAGATTGGGTCCCTGATGGCACAGCCCCTCTCCACCGCCTCCCCATCCGGCCACTGCGCCAACGAGTGCTTTTGACCAGCCGGCTCCGAGAACAGAGTCTCGCCCTCTGCGTGGACACACACACACACACACACACACACACACACACACCCACACCCACACCCACACACACACACACACACAGAGCCTAAAGCTAGCGTTTATCTTTTCGCTAATGAATATATATTTCCATAGAAAATAAACAATGTATGTTAAAAATAGTAATGCATTGACTTATTTAAAAGATAGTCAAACAGCAATGCAAAACACATCAACAGCTATTAGATTGCCAATAACACTGAAACAGCCATACACGCACACAGAGCCACATACCGTCATGTCCGGGGGCGTGCAGGTAGACCTCTTCGGCCAGATGGGGCAGGATGGGAGCGATGGAGCGTGTCAGCCCGTCTAGAACCTCCTCCAGGACCGTCTGACACGAGCGTCGGCCCAACGAGCCTTCTGGCTCACAGTACAGCCTGAGGGGGAGAGGGGGAGGGTGCATATACACACAAACAATGAGAGATGTTCTGCTTGCAATTGTCCCCTTGCTCCTGAATGGAAATTGTTACTTCACACTCTGCTGCCCTCTTATTGGAATGTGCCTGTTTTCTTGTCCCCCTTGGAAGGTCGAGAGCATAGCAGGGGCTCCAACTGATGAGGCACGGCTACGACCCCCTTATATGGCACTCCTAGAGGAGCGTCATCAATAGGTTACTAACTGGGTAACACAAAAACTATGGTATTTATTGGTGGGGGGCAGAGCTGTTCTTAAGCATCCTTGAAAACACTGTATAAGAAGTCCTCACTTTTGCCAAGAGATCATAGATGAGGCAGGGTGAGCTCCCATCTACACAAGGAGCTTCGCAACTCCTTGTGTAAAGATTATTGGAGCCATTGGAGAGACTTAAAGACTATAAAAGTGCTACAGAAGAATAAACAGCGTGCAACAAAATGTTCAACATCTCTAAACTTCTCTATCCTTTGTCTTTGATTACAGAGAGAGCCTGTTACTGTTGCTTCACCTGTCTTTTGATGATGCTGAGTAGAAGCTGGACAGGTCCCTGTTGATGAACGCCTGCAGGACTCGAATAGCCCTGCCCGCCGTTCAAACATCACTGTAGGCATCCGTCACCTGCAACACACGAGCACCTTTATGAGTGGCGCACACAAAACACACATGCACAATCTTACCATTAGAAATGCATCATATAAAATAGGTGAGGGTGAAGCGTAGTGTAGTGGCTGGAGTTGGTGCTCCCAGACAAAACGGCACTGGCTTCGAATCCCCGTGTCTGGAAACCTAACTTTACAGCACCCCTCCCTGCTCCTCAATGACATGTAACCCAGTTCAACCTAATTCTCCAAAAATGAAAGACTCGCGGATAAATGGAGGAGCGCGAACAAGATAATGAATGGCACCACACCTTGATGCTGTAGCCGCGGAGCAGTGCAGCATGTACTGGTCCAGGTAGTGCATCTCTTTGGGGGTCCACAGCGTCCGTCCGCGGGGTCAAAAGCCCTGCAGGTTGGCCCAGGCAGGAACTTCAGTGTGTTCCTCAACTGGAGAGACAAGAGGAGGAAAATGGCACTTATAGTTATCGTAATGATTAGACCCTAACCCTCGCTGCTCTTTAAATATCCTCTTTGAGAAAGTAGTGCTGTATAAATCTCTCCAGAGAAACCGGCAAAAAAATGAGGATTGAATCTTTGTGGATTTGCTGCTAGAGAGGAGAATGAAGCCTTATCCCCCCCCCCCCACTTGCTGATGCTGTCTCTGGCCGACTGCAGCGCTGTCGGCCCGATCTGCACCTCCGAGAACACGTTGGACTCAGCCACCCACCAGCGCAGCGCGTCCGCTCCATAGGCCGAAGTGGTGGGGTCCTGAGAGACAAAGAGACACATACAGAGACAAAAAACAATATTGAGAGACAGAACGAGAAAGAGTGAAAGAATTTGAGGTAAATGCAAAGTTGAGATTATTAAATATATATATTAGATTAAAATATCTGTATAAAAAAAAGGCAGTTAATGAACATTTAAAAATGTAAATGAGTCAGTATTGGCATCTAACCATACAATACAAAAAAGTCAAATAACATTATTATAATGGCTGTGCTCCATTTAGCTATGTCTGGTAGGCACAGGTCAACATAAAGATAAACTAACACACTGTACAGCATAAAGTACCGTTTATTATACTATATACAGTCTGTATTCAAGCAATTGCCAAAATTTAAATTTTTTCCAAAAAAAACAATTTGGCACAAAGAAAAATAGGTATTTAAAAAATAAAAAGGTAATAAAAATATTATTCAGGACACTTTTTTGGTATCTGAACATTTATAGCCTTATATTGGATTTTAAAGGATGGATTCAGGTTAATAGGGACATAACGGGGACTGACTTTCCCTAACGGTCACCGTCAGTGTCCTTCCCCTCCCAGTACCAAACCGTTCCTCCGTTGATGACCACCTGGGGGTCCACCACGTTGCCCAAGGACTTGGACATCTTCTCCCCCTTCTCGCTGACAGCAAAGCCATGAAACCACCAGGGACCTACGCGCACACACAGGATGAGGTTTACTGTGCAACAACGTGCTATGGAATAACCCTTGTTGTCCACTTGAGGGGAAGACGCACAACACACCCACACCCACACCCAGGTGTTTGGTAACTGACTTGTAGGCGCTTGTGTGTTGCGGACAAGCCACGCTGGTGAGCAAGAGAGGACTGGAACCAGCCCCCCGATCTGATCCTTGCCCTCCACATACATGTCGGCCTGCGGCTCCGACTCTACACACGGACGATGGAGACAGACACTTTGAGAAGAATCCAATTCTACATGAACAACAGCAGCCGAAGCAAGGCCAAAGGCAGGGATGGCAATTTGTCCGCTCCTTTCAGGACAAGGAAGAAATTGAGGACAGAAAGAGTTTAGGAAGACCAGGAAGAGAGAAAGAGGCCATGCCTGCAGTCAGCTGTGGAGGGAGAAGGCGGGGTGGGGGGTGTTTACAGAGGTTTACAGAGGTTATTAAAAAAAGTTGGATAATAAAGCCACATCAATAAATGATGTGTTAATGTATGTGTTGGTTGGGAGGCGGTGTTGGGGCTTGTTGTTTCTTGGGAGGGGGGGGGGGCCCCAACAACCTCAAAGTCATGCAGTTAATCAACACCTTGTTTGTATAAAGGGCAAGAGAGACAGGGGCAGAGAGAGGGAGAAAGTGAGGACTAAGAGAGGTCAGCAGGACGCAAGATCGAGGTGGAGACCTGAGACGGACAGGCAAATGCGCTGCACTTCATTGCCACTGGCCAGGGAAAACAGCCCTGCCTTGTGCACATGAACAAGCAAACACAGCGGAAAGACGCAGGCACGACGCAGGTGCTCCGCGTCAGAGTCTGAAAGGAAAGCCACGGATGGAAGAAGAAGGGGTAAACAAATCCCTCGTGCAGCCTCAGAGAGAGAAGGAGAGCCGCTGGTTATGAACCTGGAGGTTTCAGCAGGGAGGCGCGGAGCCAGCTCAGACGTGACTCCGGCTCCTCCGAGAGGTCCTCCTCTTCCTCCGTCCCTTCTAAAGAGAGGACAACAACCATTCTGTTGGGCTGGTCCTTACAAAAAGCATTACTTAAAGGAAGAGAAATCCTAGCCAATCTCAGAAAAGGGATCACATTAATTATTATACAAAGGATCTTTTAGAAAACAGAGACGAGATCTCATAACCTGGCGAGGCTGAAAAGCAGAGTTTTTTTTGTTGAAGTGCGCATCTAGCAAACGAGGCAATCAATATCAGTAACAACACTGTTTGATTCAAACAAGCAAAGGCCATTTGGCTAATGAACTCAAACCGCTGACACCGCTCCAGCATTAATCTGAGGTTCCCAGGGGCTGCAGTTGTTTACTTTTCAAAAGTCTAAGGAGATTTCGCTAACACAGAAGCTAGCGAAACAGGATTAAGCACGTCTAGCTGGCCAATCTGCTAAGTAAACAGGCAATTTAATTACAATCCATGGACCAAGAACTCTAGAGATCCTAAGTACAGTGTGAATGCTTTGAACAAGAGAGACCCAAATAAATGTATCTATTTTTCCTCAAATCCGAAATACAAAAATCAGTATCTCTAAATAGACCGCTTTCTTTAGGTTTGTTGGCACCGAACCAAAACGGAGACACAAATTTAGCTAGGAGGTTTTACCTTCTAGCACAGCGGCCCATGACACACCGCTGTCAAACCAGATGTCCAGTACGTCCTCTCCACGAACATAGTCCTCCACTGGCCCTGCTTTGGACTGGACAATAAAACCCAGTCAAAAGGGGGTTTCCCCATCACACACTCACGTGCCCATGGCCATTTAGGACGACAGCAATGGCCGCCACATGGATGTTTACCTTCTTAAGGACCTCTGGCGGCAGGAGGGACTCCAGTGGCAGCTCCCACCAACAGTCACTGCCCTTCTCTTTGAAGAGGGTCGATATGTGGGACACGGTGTGTCTGTCAGGGACAAGGCAAGGACAGGGTTAGAGATGATAGCCGCGGTAGGCAGACATGACTCCTGTTAGTTAGCAACGTCATAGGAGTCTGCATGGTGTTCAGCATATTGCTAGTTTGTGTGTTTGTGTGTGTACTGACTTGTTGATGAGTGCCTCCCCAGTGTCTTTGTGGTAGAAGACGGGGATGGGGACTCCCCAGCTCCTCTGCCTGGAGATGCACCAGTAGGTCCTCCTGTCCAGCATGGAGAGCAGGCCTCCCCGGGCTGACTCTGGCATCACACGCACCTTCTGCAGCACCTCCTGCTTGTGGCAGGGGACACACACACACACACACACACACACACACACACACACACCACACAACACACACACACACACACACACACACACACAACACACACACACACACACACACACACACACACACACACACACACACACACACCACACACACACAGACATCACATCAAGAAGTAAAGATTTTCTTTTTTCAAAAAAGTGATTCTTGCGAAAAAGGGTCAATAAAAATGACAATGTCACAGTATGCTAGGGCAAAGCCTATTCATAGTAATAATAATAATAAAACTTTATTTGTATAGCACCACCTTCATAGACAGAATGCAGCTCAAAGTGCTTTACATTTTAGAAGATTTAACACAATCAGGAACATTTAACACAATAATAAAGGAGAGAATATTAGTAGTATACAGACATTTAAGCTCAACCCTTAATTCTTTGCCCCCTATAAGCACGCCATATGGCAACAGGGGCAAGGAAAAACTCCCATACTCATAGAAAAAACCTTGAGCAGAACCTAGACTCACTTCTGGCTGTTGAGCAAGTGGCCCATCTAACAGTAGTATGTGGCCGCATTAGTTTCTGGACATCGTACATGGCAGAAGCCGATATGGGAGGACAGTTAGTGTTCTCTGGGCTTCTCCTGTGTTGATCTGGCTGCTATAGATCCACTAAGCAACAGTCCGCCCAAAATTACCCAACCCGTCCTCCGTTGCTAAACGCTCTCAGATATAAAAACATAGGTATGTTTTTATATCTTTTTAAAGATATCCACTGAGCTCGCCTGCTTGATGTACAGAGGTAGGGTGTTCCACAGCTTTGGTGCATAATGGATAAAGGCAGCTTCTCTGCTTTGCTTGTGGAGCACTTTGGGTACAGCTAAAAGATTGGCGTCAGAAGAGCAGTTGAACTGCCAGTGCAGTTCAGCCAACACAGGGGTGATGTGCTCCCTCTTCTTGGTCTTTGTTAAAAGTCTAGCAGCAGAGTTCCTTATGGGTTCTAATCTCTTAATATGTTTTTTTGGAAAACCAGTAAAAAGTGCATTGCAGTAGTCTAACCTTCTGGTGATAAAGGCACGGATTTGTTATTCTGCGTCTTGTTGCGTTAAAGGGAGCGCACTTTGGCAATGTTTCTCAGGTGAAAATAAGCTGTCTGGGTAACTTTACTAATATGGGGCTTAAAGCTTAGCTCTGTATCTAAGATGACCCCTAGGCTTGTTACTTTTGGTTTGACCTGGTGTGCCAGGTTCCCAAGATTACTAAGAACGGTGTACTCTGTTTTTGTCATTAGCTTTGAGAAGTTGTTGCTCATCCACTGATTAATGGAGGTTAGGCATGCCGTAAGGGAGGAAAGGCCCTCTAGGTTGGTTGGTTACACAGAAATATATAGTCGTGCTTCATCTGCATAGCTGTGGAAGTTTACATTATGCTGACTTATGATGTTTACAGAGAGACAAACCCACTTTGCAAGGCTGTGAATTAGAATTCCATGATCAATGGTGTCGAATGCCGCACACAAATCTAAGAAGACTTTGTTTAAGTCAGTGGCAAGTCTGAGATCATTGACTATTTTTACATAACTTCCAATGCTGGTTTAATCTTGGGGAATAACTCGCAGTAAATACCGGTACATGAAAGTAGGGCTGGGCGATTAATTGAATTATGATCATGATTTCGATTTTAGCATCATACGATAACAAAATGAACATAATCTAGTTTTTCGATTATTATTATTTTATAGAAAGGCAGAACAGCTGGATACATATCTGTATATTATTTTAGATAATCTAACGGTTTTTTTTTGGGAGAGACATGCTGAATAAATACATGTTTTCAAACTCAAAAATAATCGTTTCAATCGTGATTTCAATATTGACCAAAATTATCTCCATTATGATTTTTCCCATAATCGAGCAGCCATACATGAAAGGGGAAATTAAATATTCACACCAAAATAAAACCTGCTGTTTTAAAACCTATTGTATGGTGTGCTAAATTCTAGTGCACATCTTCTCCTCAATCAATGACAAAACCAAAAAATCCCAACATGAAACAACATGACCGTCACATCACCACGGCGACTCCAACTGAGCGACCCGAGAGCCGGATGATAAAACCTAAAACGGCCACGCTCCTCCTCCTTACTCTCTCCAGGCCCTCCCAGCTCCAGGGAGCTCTGACCCGCCCCCACGTTACCTTAGCCTTGTCCTTCAGCGAGGCCGTGTTGATGAACCACTGCTTACTGGGCCGGATGATGACGGGCTTCTTGGTGCGCCAGTCGTACGGGTAGCTGTGCACGCATGGCTCCTCCCTAACCAGGGCGCCAGACTCCTTCAGCATGCAGATCACTGCGGGGAGGGGATGGGTCCATGCGCACACGTTCAGACTACTGTAGCAGAGGCTGCTGAGGAACCAGTGCCCCGGAGCCCATGTCTTTACCTTTATCTGTGCCCTCGTCCATAGCATGCAGGTTGGCCAGCTCAGGGCCGGCCAGCTCAGTGAACCTGCCCTCCTCGTCCACTATACACTCCTGTGACGCACGCACGCACGCACACACACACACACACACACACACACAAGCTGAAAGCAAGTCGTTTGCTGCACCTGCATTAGTATAATCACGGTTGTTCTTTTACTTCTAGTGCTCTTTCAAAATAACTTTTCGTAAATGTCACGTGACAAAATGCTATTTAAAAGTTCCAATATCCTATTTCTCTTGGGTAATGAAACATACTATACAAAGTAGAGAATAAATACAAATTTAATAACATAAAACACAAATCTTTCCTTCAATTATTCAAATTTAGGTACGGAATATTTGAATGTTCTTTTGTGAACCTTTTTGAACTTTGTTATACAATAATGGCAAAACTCAGCTTAGTTCAATTTTATCTAAACTCAAACCCAATTCCGAAATGTTTTGTTTCCCATGACAGAGCGAGTCCCAAGCTCAGGAACGTACCACGCTCAATTTGAAGTGTGACGCCACGCCAAAGTCCTCCATGCCATGGGCCGGTGCCGTGTGGACTAATCCCGTTCCTTTGCCCATGGTCACATGATTGGCCGGCAACAGGGGCACTTCCTTACCGGGAATTGTTGGGTGCCTGCAGATCCCACCCTCCAGTTCAGAACCTTCAGAAAGAGTGAGTGAGTGAGTGAGTGAGTGAGTGAGTGAGTGAGTGAGTGAGTGAGTGAGTGAGTGAGTGAGTGAGTGAGTGAGTGAGTGAGTGAGTGAGTGAGTGAGTGAGTGAGTGAGTGAGTGAGTGAGTGAGTGAGTGACAGAAAGAGAAATAGGGAGAGAAAGAGAGCGAGCAAGAGAGATTGGGTTGACATGGCTGTGTGTATTACATCCGATAGCGATCTTCAACCTGTGAGTACCGCCACAGGTCCCGCGCTTGGTGACCTCACCTGTAAAGGTGCCTTTGCTCTCCAGCTCGGTGCCCAGCAGTGCTGCCAGGCCCGCAGCGCGCTCAGTGGCCACCAGGAGAAGCTGGCCGCTGTCGGCCCTCTTCAGAACCGAGTACCTTCAGAACCACAAGCACAACCAGGAGGTTGGTTACCAAAGAGCGAATGTCAGACTTAATGAGGACACATCATCATGTTCATGTTCACCGCTTCTGGAGGCTATCTGTAGGCATCCTTAAGCAAATTGCTTAATTGCGTTGCATGATGCTCCTTGATGACCCGTGTCTGTTTTATGTGTACGACGAGTGTAGGTTGGAAAAGGTTGTATGATGTTAGACCTCAGCGTGTGCTACCTACTGGGCATTGGGCATGTAGCACACAGCCTGATTGGCTGGAATAGTCCAAGGCTGGGTGGTCCAGACCAGCACCGACACACCCTTCAGGTCCTCTGCAATAAACACGCACATAGCATTATTAAATGAATATAAATGCAAGGAATAAAAGTAAATTATAAAAAAGGAGGAGATTGACGTGATATACCGGCTTCGGAGGCCAGTTTGGCTGGTAGTGTGTCCAGAGGGAATGTAGTGTAGATGGCTCTGCTGACGTGCTCAGGGTTATACTCTAGCTCTGCCTCTGCCAGGGCCGTTCTATGAGGAGGATGAACAAATCATTCAAAAGGCAGTGAGTAATGGACTTTGCCTTTGGCTGAGCAACACAGTTTGATAGATGCCAGACAAAAAAAGCTCATTGGTTCATAAAAAGGTAGGATTTATTTGTCGCTGCTTCTGTACCTGGAGGACGGAGACCAGAAGACTGGCTTGTAGTCCTGGTAGATCAGCCCCTGTTGGACGACCCGGAGAGAGAGGTCAGAATACACCCATGTTCTGGTGTGTGTAACAAAACCTGAAAAGAGCTCAAATTGGCTGTTGGGAAGCAGCCAGCATGTGACAACGTCCAGTCAAACATAACATGATACAATCCATCCCAAACACCCGCCACCAGCTACCTTGCTGTGCATCTCCTGGAAGACCTTGAGCTGTGCCGCCTCGTAAGCCCCGTCAAATGTGTAGTAGCACTTGTCCCAGTCCGCCATGACTCCCCAGCGCTGGAAGGCAGCCTTCTGGCGGGCGATCGCTTTCTCTGCAAACTGTCGGGCTGGAGGGAGGAGACCGAATAATATGAATTGCAACTAAAGGAAGTGCTTCATAGCTAGGGTTTCTCTGATCTAGGGGTGATGCCGTTACTGCACAACTCTTTTGAGGGAGACGGCTTAGGGCTGGGGCCTGGAATCTAAAATAGCGAAAGGGGCAGATAGGGTCTAGTGTTCCTGTTATGTAGATATGCTACTCAAGAGGAATTAATTTTGCCGCGAGCGGGTGAAACTTTCCCATGGGGGTATTTCCACAGGCCAGGTCTAAACGGTGTCCATTTTGAAACCTTCTGCACACACTTTTCATAGGAGCTTGGCGTGTTGGAGGCTGGTCTACGGACAGGATGTTTCAACTGGTCTTCTCAAAGCAAAGGCTAGGGTAGAGCTCGTGCAGAGCTATTGACTGTATTAGCATCTAGCAACACAATGATATTATGACCTTCATTTTTTACAACTTTTCCATGCACATTGATTATGAAAATAATATGCATGATTCAACCCGTCAAGACCTGTTTACATGCTTGGCATCTACATTTGAATGCAAACATTCTTCATAATTACATCATCCAAAAAAAAGTTAAGAGAAGAATAGATCCTTTCCCAGCAGCCCACCACCGTTAAGCCCTCTCCTTTTGGCTGACCTTTCTGTCTGATCTGCAGGGCACTGAGGCTGCTTGGGCCCAACTCCCCAAGGGCCTTCAGCTCGATGGGCATGCCGTGGCAGTCCCACCCAGGCACGTAGTGCACCTGCCGGCCCCTCAGCATCTCAAACCGATTACGGATGTCCTTCAATATCTATGGATATCCAAAGGGCGAAAAAGGTTGGTTGGTTGGTTACACAGAAAAGGGCGACTTTATCATGAAATTCGGTCAGGAAATGTTAACTGTATGATCCCAGTACTAATTTCCCTGAGGGCTACTATCACTTAGTTCACCATCTCAATAATAAACCTGGCATTGGGTAGGGTTAAGAAGTTTAAACAGCCAGCGAACACCCTGGAGAGAGATCACCTTATTGAGTGCCATGTCCAACGTGGGGGTCTCCGTTGGCATAGGGGGTCCGTCGTTGGAGACAAAACTCCTTCTTCGCCTTCCTCTCTCTTTGCCAGGAGTAGAGCTCTGCAAAACCCACACAATCCTGCACAAAACCATTTACATGAACAGGGAATTGGGGGACCATCTTTGAGGATAGCTTATGTGACAACAAGTAAATGGAAGTATTTACTATTAACAGAACGCAATAACATTCAAGAGGCAGAGGATTGAAGGAATGACAGAGGCAAACATTCTACAAGGCAAGAGATCTTCTTACCGCTGAATCTCAAGTTCCCGATCAAGAAGCTTTTGTCCGGTTAGTTTCATTGGGGAAATCGGTGCAGGGAAGTAGCACACTAATCCGGTCGGTACTGTCCCTGTGAAGAGCCGGGCATCACCGGCTGTGTTTTGCCTTCGGTTGAAGCTGACACTTTGACAGCTGCGATAGTTGAAGTAGAGTGCAGGATGAAGCACAGCGCCTCTCTTCGGCGTGCAGTTGACCCCCATCTTAAGCCAATCCGAGTGGGGCTTACTGCCCAAAGTTCCGGCACAGCAACATCGGTGATGAAGTAGCCAAAATTGCCGATGTATGTCAAAATAAATCAATGCCCCCCGTTTATTTAGGTGGTAAGAGTTGCCTAAGTGGAAGTACCGTCTTGATGTCGACCTCTTATGTGTGTTATCCCGGAGAAGAAATACCAGGGGTACACCTACGGAAGCTCACGAAAGACTACATTTAGAACCGCTTTTTGTAGTGCCTCTTCAAATTACACAAGATGTCCCCCTTTCCCCTACATTATAGCCTACTTTAATCAAACTCTTAATACATTGGATTTTTGTTTTACTTTACTTTTAATCAAGAAGAAAATTAATCACATATTTCCTGTCTTTATAGGCCTATGTGTTTATTTTTTTAAGACGATATTCAACGACTTATAGTTAACTTAATTCGTGTTTATGACTAAAGCAATGGTGATTATACAAAAATGACATTAGGCCTATCTTAATTTTTGTAATATATATTTGTGAAATGAGAGGCCTATCAACATATTGAGAAATTATTTTTAAAAAAGAGAAGAAAGTAAGACGATAAAATTTCAAATTATTAACAACTGACAAAATGTAATTGACGATTTTTGCGTTAATGGTCTTAAGATGAAACAGGTAGGTTTTGATGACCGTAGCGCCAGCCCTATAAAGGGTTCGTTCGACCGAACATCAGTCATTCCCTTCTTTGAAGATAAGCGACTCTGCACGGCCAAGCGAAGCACAGCAGTTTACAGGAATACCGCGAATATGAATAAATTGGGCGACTTTTTCTCGTTGGATTCCTTCTTGGCTCTGCATATTTGGCATCAATGGTGAGATTTTTTGCACACTGTCCTCTTCAAACATTATATTCCTTTGTCACTTGATGTAAATTTGACAAAATTTAAAGTTGAGTTAACGTTGTTGCTGTAATTAAAGAAGTAGGCCTACAATCAAAATGTCAATATTTTGATTCTACACCTAGCTTTTATATTCTCACGAATTGGTGATTTATGCAACTTTTGTAAGTTTCAAATTTTAACTTTCTTGCTAAAACTGGACCTTGTATTTTTTTTAATTATAATACTGGCGGTTCAAATAAATTGACGAGAAATGCGTCGGGACAATTTTGTGACGCACACACCCTCGCACTGACCAACTTTTCCCCGTTTACTTTTTCAGCTGGTTGGTGCAGAAGTGTCAGTGAAACCCGGAAAGGAAGTAGAAAATAACGGCACCAACTCCAATTCAACCCAATCGCCCCCCGACACCACTGGGCGGGAGAGGGCGTGCGGTCGACCGCTTCTTTGCTGCTCCCAACCGTGATGACGGTCTTTCTCTTTTACGGCCGCTGCTAATTCTATCATGAACACGATTGTCCGGCACTAAACACGCTGCAAGGCCTAACACCAGAGGCAGCATGGGCAACATTACTGGAGCAGGTGCGTCCATGAACAAGCCAACCTCCCCCGGAGAAAGTTATTTGTTTTTAAGGTCTGCGAACCGTTTTGGTTTTAGGCTTTCGAATAAGTAGCCTCGACAACAGAGTTGGAGTTGGACTTGGACGGATCAGCTGTTTTGTTTGCCGTCTATTGTTGCGTGTCTGTACGATCGTCATGGACTAGAGTCAATTTAAAGTCGCCCGTGCCTGGGATAGCAACGATGTTGTTGGAGGCGCATTGTGGAAATTATTAGCCTACTCCTTAATCATATTATATTTGTATACACTGATAAATGCCTCTATATTTGTATTGCGAATGTATCGGCTATTGGATCATCAACAATATGCCGTGCTTTTAGAACCTTGTTAATAAAGCAGTTGTCTGTACAATAAAAATATTGCCTCTTATAAACATGTATTTTTTTTTTTTTGAGGGACTCTCCTATGGGCCTGGCGCATACGGCTCTAAAGATGGCTAGGCAGCATTTTAGTTGACTACACTGCTTTTTGTAGTGTTTCTTTCTTCTGATTCAGTTCCAGTGTCTTTATCCCAGCGTGTTGAACAATGGCTTAAATGTCTTTGCTGAATTCTGCCTCTCCCACTTGGAAGTTTAATATTTTTTCGTACCAAATTGCATTCAAATGCCATATGGGTCATTAATTTGCAGGCGCAAGTTAGGATTAACTTGGTTCACTTTCAAGGAAATGTTGACTAAATGGCCATGATGTGACCAATGACTCTCTAGCCTACCGGAATGGAATTCACCTGCTCGCCCCAATTATCCTTAAACACTGCCACAGATGCCATACAAACATTGGCCCATGCAGTCTAGGAAGAGCTCCTTGTTTGCTGAGCATTGCGTTTCATCCTGCCAACAATGGGCCCATTGTCCATGCAGGCACCCTTATCTCGGGCATGGTTTAAACCAAACTGCATCCAAAGTACAAGCCATAGTCCTACCTGTGCAACTACTTTAACCCCAAAATCTAGCCAGTTGTAATTTAACGTTAGTAAAACTACACGCTACGTACGTGGTGTATTATATCTGAACGTTATTTTTTGTACCCAAGGGACAATGAGGGGGGGGTTGAAGGTGGGGGGGACATGGTATGCAGGCGGTCTGAAAGGTGAAGGACACAGGCACTTATCAGTGATGTGGAGTGGAGAGTCATCAACGAGGTGTACCACCAGCCTAGAGCTGCATTCCATCAAACGGGTCTCAATTAATTCACATGAAATAGGCTAGTCACTGACTTTTGCAATGTAGGCCTTGATCGTTTTATAGGACGAAATCGATGTGAAACGTTTCCGTTGTTAAGGTTTCACCAAGACAGGTTTCACCAAGACATCGGTTACCAATTAAACTAATCATTTTGTTGCGTAGATTCTTCGAGCTATTCGTGTGAGCGCACCTGCAAAGATAATACTAGCAGTGGCACTTAAGGTTTTATTTTTTTATTTAGCCTACTTTGTAGAGGATGGCAACTTAATTTTCGGACGCGACGTAGGCCTGCTTGATTGTCGAAGTGCAACCTTGCTGTTTACACGTTAAGGGCGCGCACACGCGAAAAACTAGGTAGAATATAATTTGCCAAGTTGTGTCAAATGGTATTTGCAACGGATGTTTAACTTAAGTGAATCCAGGTGAGACATTTATGATGGTTTGGTCACAGCCCATAATCCGTGAGTGGGCCAAAAAGAGTTCAGGAGTATTTATTTGATTTGTTTGTGTTTGCATCTGTTTCAAGCCATATTGTCTACCTTGTTTCCTTTCCTAATCCAACCTTCCGGGTTTCTCTCAAACAACCGTCTATTATCGTCAAGTCTCAAAGAGAGCAGCAGGGGAAAGGAGAACTAAATCCAATTTCAAGGTAATACAATTAAACTCTTATGGATAGTTCCCCGTGCTTTCCCCCACCCCCAGGGCTTTTTGAATAGTTTATTAAGCTTTCAAATCCGGGGTTAAGGACACTTCTCAAATTTACCTGCATTTGCGTGCGTGCGTGCGTGCGTGTAAAGAGAAAAGGAGGGGAGTCAGAGAGAGGTCTCATTTCAAAGCAGCCAACCAAGGTGATCCCACGGGGTCCGCTGCCCACCCACGCCAAAGTGAAGACCACTTCAGTACAACTGGACCACGGCACCCACCTTGTTCTCTGGAGTCAACACACACCTAAGTGGCCCAATAACAGAGAGGCAGCACACCAAGTTACCAATAAGCATGACCTCAATGTGGTCTCTTTCAAGATTACCTGTGTATGCTGTAAATGTAAATTATAACAATAGTTCCTGTCAAGTAATTTGAATAGACAAAAGTGTGTTGTAGTGTGCATTACATTATTCCAGGGATTATGAATGGCTATTGATTACGAAACAATCCCATATCGCCTACAAATGACAAAATAGGACATGGCACAAAAATTGCTGTAACTTCCTCTACCGAAACTAACTGGCTAATGGCCATTATGCCGGCACTCTTGATGTTATGCAGCATTTTCCGGGGCATTTCTAATGCCCGTAGAAGGGAAGTTGCGTGTGAAAAATAAGGAACCTTAAAAGATCTCCTTTTATAAAAGGTTCACTTTTTATGAAGGGCCTAATTGAGGTCAAACTAAATAGGGCCGCCATTTTCTGTCATCCCATGGCAGTACTTCCTAATACAGCTAATTTGTTCCTTTCTACTGCCTTATTATTGGAAAGATGGTTAGTTAACATTTTCCTTCTCTTTGCGACCACACCGGTCCAACATAGTTCTTAATGTCCTGTAACTTCTCTAAATAGCCATTGGCCCAGAGGCCCACTGTAGTCACTATGTTGTCTGCAGTACAGACAACATAGTGACATAGTGAATTTTACATTGTGTTAACTAACACGAGTACATTAAGACCCACCAGCATAGTTTAGCACAACAAAATAGCCCAACCATAGGATTTCGCATAGGATTTTTTTATTAAAAAAGTGTGGTTTACCATTCAATAACCTCTGTGATTCCCTTCCGTTTCTTGCCAATCCAGCTTCAGAAAAGTAAACAGTTACAAAGGCACTGCAACATAAAGTGAACATACAGACACATAGCACAGTAATCATTGAGACATGAATACTGTAATCATACAGACACATGATACCTTTCCTGTGACACAGCAGTGCACTTGCTCCAGAGGAACTCACAGTGGACAGCATGCCGCCAATCTCCGACCCTCCTGCATGAGCTGATCCATGCAGAACATGGATCATCCCGCAACCACACAGCTCTTTCCCAGTACCCTGTTGCATTTTACAGCCCATTGCGGACCCCCCTGCCTGGCCTGAGGTGAGTGATGTGGAGGACGGAGGTCTGTTCATACATTTACAATTGTACAAATTTCTTGTGTGCACACTCAACACACGGAACACATTTTATGCCCAATCCTAAAATGAGAAGGTTATGCCACACGCCTTGGTCTCAGAGTGAGGCTATGATGGCTGTTTGATGTAAAAATAAATCAAATGTCGGACAGATATTTACTTTAATAGCTTGTTTATCCGATTTTTTCTAGATTTAGACAATGATGGTCTCCACTGAGCGCCACAGGAAGTCATTCCTGCCTCTGGCCATTAAAATCTATAACTCCTTCCTCTGATAATGACATAAAACTTATGTAAATATTGTATTATAACCCACTAAGAGATGTCGACTTTCACTAAGAGATGTCAACTTCTTACTTTATTCTTACTTTTATTTATTGTATTTTATTTATAATTTTCCATTTTATAATCTTATCTTCTATGCTTGTAATTTCTATTTGTACGGAGCACCTTGAATGAAACAATTTCCCCCCGGGGATCGATAAAGTTTTCTGATTCTGAGTCTCCAAGGCCAGATGTAAACATGTTTGGAATGTGTCAAAAATCTATATGAATAAGGGGGAAAAAAAACGAAGGGAGTGATGCTGGCGTATAATGAAAAACAAGACTGCTCCTCTCCTAGCAAGGCTCCTAACACGAAAAACAACGCAAAATTAGATGTTTTGCAATGTAAATCTTGAAGAC